>OW388295.1:45457161-45614661 GCA_936450465.1 Gibbula magus
AAATCCTCGCATTCACGCTCCAACTATAACGTGCGCACAATGGACAGACTGTTTAAGCATGTATATATGTAACATATAACTTATATCAACGTGGACAATGAGATGATCAATTATACCAAAGTTGGTTCATACTTTAACCATTTATCAAAGTCAAAGACTTAGGGCCTCCGGCCCATACACATATATCAAACGCTTACATAATGCATAATGATACATATACATGTACATTTAAAAAACAATTACAGTTATTACAGCATGTTTACAAAGTGCGCTAAACTGAGTATAACATTTTCATTTTTGGAAGATAAAAAGGAAACAAAGGCTATTGAAATATATTTTAAAAGTCGTGACTCGGGATGTATTGTTTATATAATGTGGACAAACAAAAACAAAGTGAATTTCATCCTCTATAGGGATTTACATAATGGATATACTCTCAAACTTCTATCTATTGAATATCGTCTACTTGTATTTACTGATGATGGCAACGATGTCGATTTTACTAATGATATGATATGATCAATTGGAACGTCTCCCAAACAGACTGAAGCTGCCGTAAAATGTTTAAAAATTGGAGAGGCTGCAGGTCGACATTCATTCGAAAATAAGACATTAACTGTTTTATCATAGGTTTAGATATGTTTGGTAAAACCAAACTTTTGGAGATGTTAATGCTTTTGTTAATGTTTTTCGAAACCGAGATCTAAATATGTTTCATCAAGATTAGCGAGGAAGTCTTAACGCAAGCTCACGATATGATTGTTATAGGACGTTTAAAACGTTACTGCAACCAGATAAATATCTTATCAACACTCAGATGCAAAGAGTCAATGTATAAGCTAATAAGATTTAGACTGGGACTATTGAATAAAAATGTAAATGAGGGAAGAAAATTTTACATTGAAAGAACTCAAAGAATCTGTCCATTATGTAAAGAAGCAGTTGAAAATGAGATTCATGTTATCTTTACCTGTGAAACATATGATGAAATAAAAAGGAAGTACATACCCATTTATTACTTGTCGAAACCTCATGCTATAGCTTTTAATTCCCTATTATGTTCTTTTAATGAACATGATATCATGAATTTGTCTTTATTCATAACATATGCTACTAAATGAAGAGATGAAATTTTGCAAAAAATTTCTTATAAACTTGTATATTTATGTATAATTCTGTAAACTGTACACGGGCCGGGGGCCTTTAATACAATAAACTTCTTGTCTTGTCTAGTCTACACCACTCAAAACACTGGATATTTAACACAACGAGTGATAACAGTATCCATTCGTACGTATTCGTACGAAATCGTCGTATTGGAATCTCCTTAAATTAATTAAATTTATACGTTTTTAATGTTTTAACAGAAATACCAAATCTTGTAGCAGAATAGCGATTTCATTGTATTTGAACAGACGTACAAATAAAAGTAGCATACTCTGATGCGTGTTGTTGTGAATATTTCTTTACAAAACATGTACATATATAAGACAATCAAAATCATCTTGTCTCGACTGCAGTTTTAGTTTTGTACTCACTTGAAAATGAGATAACGTTTCTTTTGTTCCTACTATCAAGGCTGAAATGATTAGATTATCTGTTGTGTTCGCCTGGTTGGTCTTATTTGGTATTTATTGTTAATCGTGTTCTTTCATCGGTGTTGTTAAAATATTGGTTGCAGTTACACATTCCCATTCTTAAATTGGTCAATATTTCGAATCATAAAGTGGTGTACGTCAGGGTTGCATTTTAAGTCATTTTCAGTTTGCAATGTTTATAACAGTGTTCAACGGTATGTTGCAGAATTCGGATGTAAGAGGTGTTTTTGTCGGGTCAAACTTGTAAACTGATGACCGTAGTAGGATTATCCCCATGAACGAAAGATAGATATTTCACATCTCTGGAAGTTAACATTGATAAGACAGCAGTTCTACTATTTCGCAATGGTGGATTTCTTCCTGCGTATGAAAACTGTTTCTTTAATGACGTTCCAGGTAATGATCACCATATTATTTTTATCTGGGCATTTCATTTTCTGCTCGGTTATCTTGAACAAAATGTACACACAGTCTACAGTCGAACTCTTTTCTCTTAAAGCATTGTTTTATAAATATCCTAATATACCATCAAGTTAAAAAGGTCAATTTTTTATTGTAAGGTTAAACGAGGGTTATCATATGATTCTGAAAATGGGGAATTAGAGGAAGCGAAATATATTGAAATATTTCAGAATAATATTTGTCAATATGTACTTGATGTCGGAAACATGTTTCTAGTAATGGTATTTTAGCAGATTGTGGTAGAACTAACACATTTATGTGTATTTTTACGTAAGGTGTATTAGGTTTTGGTGTAAACTGTCCAAAACCTCGCAGCCCGTAGACTCCCATCATAGTCCCATGTTCAAAGGCAATTCAGTTAACCAATCACAAGACCCCTCCAACAAAAGCTTTCGGTGCGAGAAGCTAGGGGCAGATAACTCCAAACGGAGTTCCGAATATCTTCAAAACGCCGACCGTTAAAAAACTATGACGTGATTGGTCAGCTATTTAACTTGGCTTTGGCTGCGCTAAATTGGTACTAAACACGCGCCTGTACGGGGTGTCCTCAGACCTTGTGGCGAGGGATCTATAGAACCTATTCGTATCCCGGTAGATGCATTAGTTTGCAAATTGTATTCCTCGGAACAAGGTTGATTTTAATCAGACTGCTGGCAGAGTAGAGTGACTTGGCAATTTGCGCCATTCTCTAACCACAGAGGTAACTCAAGCTAGTTCTTCCCGAGTCGCTCAACAGACTGACTTGAGCTACATTTAACACACATTACACAAACTTGAGGGCAAACACTGCTATCGTGAATCTCTACAGTCTTATTGTTTTTCATATGTTTAAAGGCACTATAACACAGTTTTTGACAATTTGTTTTGACACTCCGGGACTTACTTTGCAATGTGAACCCATGTAAGCCCATGTAAGCCTCCTGTTGAAGATATACAAGAGTTATAAATCCTTATCATAAACCTGTAGTCGATGATCGATTAAACTTAAATGCGGAGAGCGTCAGGCGCTAGAACTTATTGTGGACTGTCAACGGACCTATTTGTACCTGTTTTTGTTTTCAATCGAAATGTATTTTGTAGGATTACAAGTAACATTTTTAAAAAGTAACTTTTTGTGAAAAAATGAATTTTTGAAAAGATATGCATTTTAAAAATAATAATTTTTGGAAAAAATTGAGACTTTAATGGATCATACAATAAAACAGTTATTGACTTCAGTTATCGGTGAATCAAATGGTTTATCGACCTCGGAAAGTTATCGCCTAGGTGAACATAACTGTTCCGATGTCGATAAACCATTTGATTCACCTCAACTGAAGTCTATATTTATATGTTGTTTGGATGATTGACAAACTGGACACAATCATAAGTTTCGCTATGACTATGATTACAATATTTCCTCTAATAGGGGCCCGGGACCTTATTAACACGTAAGGGCTCTAAGAGCATATCTCCCAAACTAAACATGCTAGCTTCACCAAACTTGCTACACATGTTAGACCTATTTCTGAATTTTACTTTTGGCGTTTTCCATGGAAACATCACTTACATGTAACAGTTATCTCTAGAACTGTACATTCCATATTCATTCAACTTTACACAGAGGTTAGTCTTTCCCATAGATGTGCCTTTCTTATTTTCAATTATATATATGTCAGACTATGTTTTTGAAGCGGGGGTATGTGAGCTGTGCTCGCTTCTACACTTGTAGTACATGTGTCGGTCGATACATTCACAATGTAGATGATGCAAGTAGGTTGACCCAAATGTATAGTTTCAACTTTGTTATAGTTTTAATGAATGATACAAGCTCAAATAAAACGTTTAAATATCAGTCAATCCATCTTTATTTATTGTTTAGCTCTTTGGACCTACTAAAGCCGGTTGGGCTTTAGTCATGGACCGTCGTCCGTCGTCTGCCCTTTAACGGGCGTCATCCGTAAACTTTTTACATTTTCAACTTCTCCTCAAGAACTCCTGCAGCTCAACGCTGAAAGTATAATTATATGGAGAGGTACCTTGCATCTAGGGGCTCATTTGGTCTTGACCCCCTCAAATAGGGCGTGGTAGGCATTATCCCCAAAAAACGTTAAACGACGTCTTCTCCGAAACCATTTGACAAAGGAAGCACACATTTTCAGAAGAACACCTTTGTTCATCATCTGCTTTGATACCCTTTAAGTATGGATTGGGAGTATGGATGTCCATACTAAAATCTTTAAACGACTTATCCAAAATGTGGCCAAGAACCAGCTGAAATTATTGACGTATGATATTTGTTGATTTATATTTCATTACCATATATTCCCTAAAAAAAAGGCGTAGCAGGGGTGAACCGCAGCGCTCGCTAGGTGCGCTGGTGTCGTTTTCTCGCGATGGCGAACCGAATTGGATCACAACAGTGGTCGTGTTCGACGAGTTTTTATTGATACTTCTGCTTACTGTACACACGTATATCGCATATGTATCAACTCGGGACATGTTCCCCATAATGTATATCGCTTCAGTGACGAGTTAGCGGGATTTCTAAGAAAATCGCGACGAGTTGAAATTCCCCCTTTTTTAAACATTATTTATTTACGAAAATGTAATATCATATCATAAGACCATATCAATATACACTTACTATGATCATTCAGGGACTGACTTTCCCATAAATTTTGTAAAACTGTCAAATCAAACCTTTCAAATCGATCGTCGAACATGACTGGTATCGCACGTGTACCCAAGTAACTTTGGAGTTATCTGCCCTTGCCCCTTGTCACTTCTAATAAAAGCAGTGTCTAGGATGTGTTATTTGGTGGCTTTGTGGAGGAAAAATGAGTAATAAACTAGATTATATTGTCATGATTTGATCAATGTGTTATTTTCTAAAAATAAATGTTTTTGAATTTTGATGAAATGTATGTATATGAACTTTGGTGAATAAAAAAGAGTAATGTATTATATAATATTGTCATATATGTCACTAAACTAATGAGGACCTAGTATTGTTTAAAAAAGACCAAAATAAACATTAATTCATATCTATGAACCAAACATATTAATTAATTCAATTTGTTCAATTTCCATTGTAATCTGCAAGACATATATTTGAATTTATATATATTTTTATATATTTTATTTCTTTAGCACATCTATAATATGATACATACTTGATACTTCAGAAACGCAGATATGTATCAAGTTAAGATTAGAATCTACATGTACAAATGCCTCACTGGAATATTAAAATTTTGAAAGTTTTTTTACGATTGTTTTCAAATTTTTCATAAATTTTATTTCTGCGAACAAACGATTGTTACTGTTGTATGTAACAAAAACATTTACATTTGGTTTCCATATCTCGAAATAAATGTTTTAATTTATTGCAGTTATATTAATGGGTCTACTTACCATAAAATATTGTCACACCATTGGTTTATCTGCTAGAATACATCTTAAACTACCAGACAAAAGAGAGTACACACCTCAGTTGGTTTAGATTGATTCAATATTTGAAAGAAAGCAGATGCATACATTTTGACTATGGCACAATACAAATATAATACTTACAGTAGTTTGAATGCATTAATTGGTGTATTTTAGTTAAAATATCTATATGACCCCTTTCATGTTTAAAATGTTGTAAATATGTGCAGAATCAGGCACATTCATAGTCTTATTATATATGTCGATGAACATTTGGGTATAATCAAAAATAATTTATAAAATTAAAATTTCATATTTTTTTTTTAATTAAAAAAACATGTATAAGTATTCTTTGGCAGCTGACTAAACATCTTTACTTTACAGTTTTAGATTATGACATCGAAAACTTGAGATATGTGCAATTAAATCACACATATATCATGTTAAAATCAATAGAAACATGTACTTTCTTTTGCCTAACAGTTTAGATCTATGAAGCAGATTTTAAAGAATCCAACGTTTAGACTACTGCTCCCATACTTTCCAAATTATCAATTCTCTTGTCAGAACCCAACTTCTTCATTTTATATTCTTTATTGCAAACAAACATGTTACATGTTAGAAAATAAGTAAATCAAGGGGGAGAGCCATCACCAATAGAAAAGCAAGTGGTACATTGTACGAATATACAAATAAAAGTATTCGACGGTACACTTATATAGCGACCCCCGTATCCGTCCATGCGTCTTTTTTTAAAATGTTACAAATGTCTCTATGAGGTCATGCTGGTTTCACCAAACTGGTCACACATGATTTCAAGTTCCCATTTATGTGAATTTCTTTTTGTGAGGATTTCTTGGCCAAAACAGTCTCTATGAGAAAGTCTGAAGCATACATGTATCTACACAAATAAAGATGTTGGCTTCATTGCAGTTTCTACAAATTTAACCATTATACCTATATCTTACTTAGATGTTAGTGGTGTTCATTAAATTATGACAGAATGTTAATATCTGTAGAATTGTCATAGTGTACTTTTGAAGCGTATCTCTGAATGTTCACACTCTGATTTTACTATTTTGAAACTTTACTTTTACTAACGTTGAAAGTGAGGTATATGAGCGAGCTAATTCTCTTGTTTAAAAAGGATATTTCGTAAAGATACATTAATGTAAGATCATTGATTCCTTGTGTTACTTTGATTATCCAATCAGTATTGTAATTACGGTATAGAACTAATGACGGTGCAATATGTGCACTGTTTGTTCGGCTTGCCACGTGAGCTTTTAACGCGTACATGTTCATACTTTTTGGAGGGGAATGGCTTTCATCATCTTGTACATTGGAGGAAAATACAAATGTTCAGAGTATTAGAATTTGGAATCTTAAATATAACATTAATTATATCTATTGTCGTGGTAAAAAAAGAACATTGTTACAACAAAGAAAAGTACTCATTGAAGAGTTGGCATGCTTTGTCATATCATGGTTTTGTTGAAGTGGCAGAAATTTTTATTGTCGGAAACATTAATAAAAGTAGATATATTTTTGTGAAAATTTGTGACAATACTGCAACAGACTTAAGTACAAAAAAGTATGACAATTTTGATATTATAATTTCTGAAACAAAAATAGGAAGAGTGATCCAATTTGTGTAAAAATTCAGAATTTTGATTCCCGGGGGGTAGTGATATTGTAAGTGTAAGTACTCGCTAACTAAGCATCGCAAATAGATACGAACACTTTTTTACCTTTAGTTATATCCTTCTTAAAGATAAATAACAAAAATATTTTGAAATTTTTGCGCTGCGGTCCCTACTTTTAGGCGTTTCACACTTTCAATCTCACCCCATTTTGTACTCATATGGGGACACGTGATTATTTGTATGTGTTCGCGGACAGATGAATTGAAGCGTCCAAACATCAGACCAATTTTATTTATTTTTTCGAGTAAAAAACGCTCCTCAAACCTGAACAAATGTGATTATTGTGATTTGATTTTTCGATCGTGACTGAGAAATAACTTAACATGTTCGATTTTCCAGTATGAAACTTATACTAGTTTGATTCCAGATTGCCATTATCGCTATTTGAAATAAACGGCTTGTACTTTTTTCAGATTTTAACAATCGGTTGATGATAATGTTCCGATATGTTTCGTTACTCTAGTAACATATGATAAGATTGTACCAAAAGTGAGACAGTCACTTGAATTCCCTCTTACCATGTTAGTTTCTCTGCCATAAAATGGGTTATGAATCATGTGTTTATATTGAGTAGTTTTCGGACAGAAATTATCCAAAGAGAATAACCTCTAAAATGGGGAAAATCACTTATGTTAAATTGATATAGCTACAAAAAAACGTGATCTACGCCATGATTGCTTTATTGTTTGTATTGTGCAACTTTTTATTTTCGCTCAAAGTCCAACATTGTTTGTGACCGTAAATGACTGTTAAACATCGATTTTATTATTGATTCTTACATTAAGTACAATTTCGAACATCGAGGTAGATTTCGAAGGTGCGATGGGAATGTTTTTAAAAAAGTGTCCAAAATCAATATGGCAATCAGTTGCGATGATAATGTTATTGTGCATCTTCTTTAAAAAGCTAATTTTGAGAATTGTTCCTATATTAAAAATACAACTAGACGTTAACCAATAAATTCAGTTCGACACAAATCCGCATCAATGAAAGGTTCATCAAAATCGTGACTTCAGGAACTGGTGCAAATGATAATAGGAAGGAATAATAGGTCATTCAGACTTAAATTGAAGACCTAATACAAAGTTCCGTTATACATTTTGTCCAAACCGTAACCATATATTTTCTAACCATTGATCTTAAAGGCGCTGTAGCACGTTTTTCTCACTGAAATAAAGTCATCTCACGAAAGGGTAAAAACCAATGTCACCAATACCAATACTCCTGAGATAATACTCCTGAAGCAATGACAAGAGTTTTAAAACGAATGTACATTGTTCGTTTAAAGGGGCAGTAGCACGTTTTTTTTAAATTTTATTTTTTAAAATTCTCTATTTATAATTATAGTTTAAGTCATTTATATTTACTTTAGAGAGTAAAACATCTTATTACACAAACCAATTATCCGAATTGGTAATAACGAAATCGCTTTGAAAGCAAAAATTGCATGGCGGCCATTTTATCGTGAACACATTTTATTATTTCGAATGACAAAAAACGATTCCCAAGGCTTTACGGTACCATGTAAACACATTTTTAACTTGATTTTCCGAATAGAGAACAGTTTTACTATTGGTGACATTATTTTTCAAATACATTTCATCGACTTATATCAGCGAAAAAACGTGATACTGCCCCTTTAAGCCATGGGAGTCCATTTCCCTTCGTGTGGCCATTTTAATGTGTTCACATTAAAATGGCCGCTCGTAAGGTAGGTCAAGTGATCTAACTGATGTAGCGATATCTAGACATTCAGAATAGCATTGTAAATATGGTACCGTGATACCGTGAATGGTCAACCATCTTGCTATCTGAACTCATAAATTCGCATGACCAACAAATGTAATGGGATGTTTAACCCTCTTACATCACAATTAATTGTATGAACTTTAAAATAAACAGCAATTTTAAGAAAACAACATATGCACAAAAAAAAGTGCTACAACGCCTTTAAGAATTCAAATTTACAAATAAATTTATTTAGATTAGATAGATACGTAGATCAAATTTCACTATGACAAAATAATTAAAGATTTGTTTTAGATATGTAAATACCTTGATTATTTTTTGTCCAAGCAGTGACTTCAAACGGTGTCTTTTATAAACTATGACATAAAAACTTCTTTGAACAATAAATTGACACATTCAAACCATTTAAACTCTAAGAGTGATTATAAGTTTTACAATTGTGGCAACATAAATGAATAAATTCCTTAGTTTCCCAAACTGTAATTAATTTTCCCCAACTGTTACCATTGCTGTCCATGTCATTATTTTGCAGCGTGGTAACGGTTCGGAAAGTAACAATTTGGAAATAATCTAAAATGAAATGATGCATTCTTCATTAAAAGACGTCAAGAGAATTGCCCCACCTCTTTAACATCTTAGCAATATACCCTATTGAAATACAAAATAAAGATGGGTTTATTTGGCATAAAATACATTCCTTTTTTGTTAACGGTTTGGTCACATGTCCTTTATATTTACTCATTGTTGTCAACTTTCTGCAAAATGTGTTGAATATCGTTATTTTATCTTGTTCTATGTTCAGGTAATAACTCCATATCAAGTAGGCAATGTGACAAATAACCTTCAAGCGTATTAATTGGTAGCTAGGTTGCATACTCCAAGGGGAGTTGAGAAAGAAAAAAGAACGATGTTTGTCCTTATATTAGGGTAATAATGTGTGTAGCGCTGCGAGCACGGCCCTTTGTGTTCTGAATTTAGCGCGATATTAGTATTGAATTACATTCCAAATCCAGGCGAAAGAATTGTAGGAGTTTTATACCCGTTAACGGCCAGGGACACAAGGAACAGTATACGTACAATCATGTTACAATAGAAGTTTTTAATTTTTTAAAGTTTTTGAAAATAAATGAAATTTGAGAATGCATGATCAATGCCTATAAGTATATGAATGAATTGTTTGTTTATGGTTATTTATGTACAGTGATTGATTAACCTAGATATCACATGGTATCCCCCTGTACGAGGAAGTTACAACACTGTCAGTCCCTCCTGGAGAATTGACACCCTTTAAGGAGGAATAAGTAATACACTCGTGAGCAAAAGAAAGTATAGGTACAGAAACGCAAGATGTTTTAATAAACGAGTGATGAACACGGCTAAAACATCGTTACACCATGTCTCTAAAGACAATCTAACTTAATTTGTATTTTTTTAAACATTATCTTTTCATCTGAAAAAACACGGCTTTTTAAAAATCGTCGTTATAGAATCTCCTTAACCAGGCGAGATAGAATAGTAAAATATGGGTTTCTGGCTTGTTTTATGATATCCTACAGCATTGAGTTAAAGTCCAAGTTATGCCGACATCATTTTGTACTGACATACATGTAATTTCCATATTTAATAAACTTAAACCTTAATTAAATACCAATCATTATTTTTCTTTAGAAATAGCTTCAGTACCTATGTGTGTTTGAACAGATAACAAAAAATAAGTATCATACTCCCATGAATGAAATTGTGTATATTTCATAACACTATGTATGGTCATCACAAACATTCAAAATCGACTTTTTGAAATTTAGGTATTATACTATCATAGTTTCCGAATTGTATCGGTTATATCAGGAAAGTTTGTCCTAAAGGCCTGGACCCCCAGGACAAATTATCGATTTAACGCGATATCTATATCTGTTACATGGATATTACATTGTTTTGATATAAATTATTGCGGACTCTGAAAAACCATTTGTTTAGTGCAGTCGATGTTAAATTCTCTCGATAGACATATTTCTGCTTTCTATAATCTTAAATATTAATTGTTCTAATATCTGAGTTAATGAATTTGGTTGTCCTAATCCGCTCGCTAATACATTTAAAATGGTAAGGTCCCTCCGACCCGACCTTTTGGGGATTGTAACAACACACAGGTCAGGACGCAGGGTTTTATCGGTATGGTGAAATCCAGTAATCAAAATCTAATTTCGTTTCCTGAGTGAACACATTTCACGCCTTCCAGAATTTAAAAGCCCTCTCCAGATAATTACATGATTTTTTTCCCATTCTGTCACTACATGTAAGTATGTACGTCAAACCGGATATAGATTCGCCTCCGTTACTATATACATCTATCAAACGTGTATATAAATACGCGCTTAGTACCCAGCCAGGCAAATCGGACGACGCCCTGCCATTACGTCATTCTCTACATTTGAGAAATTGCCCAATCAATGTTTTTTATTTGATGGTATGTTTCGAATTTTGTGAGAGGTTTGGGGAGTAAATTTTGTGTGACAGACAAACAGATGTTTTATCATAGTCTCACCTCAATAAATTACATAAAATACAAATATTTTTTATAGCTTATACGGAAATAAAAATATGAGCCACCCTGTAGAGGGTTATGAGAGACTTTGGTTAAAATAAAAAAGGAAACTTCGTATATCTTAAAGGGTACATCATTATAACCTAAAAAACATGTAAATATACATTTTGTAAATATGTAAATAATATAAACTAATATAAATGCACATATGTTTTCTGTAAATATATAGATTGTGAAGACTTCAACTTATGTTGATATGTATTTTCCTTACAGTCTCTCTCTCTCTCTCTCTCTCTCTCTCTCTCTCTCTCTCTCTCTCTCTCTCTCTCTCTCTCTCTCTCTCTCTCTCTCTTTCTCTCACTCTATCTCTCTCTTTCTCTCTCTCTCTCTCTCTCTCTCTCTCTCTCTCTCTCTCTCTCTCTCTCTCTCTCTCTCTCTCTCTCTCTCTCTCTCTCTCTCTGTCTCTCTGTCTCTCTTTCCTTGCCAAATACTCATATATTCTGATATGCCAATTAGCGATTACTTTTAAACCTCTCTTAACGCGATTGCTCAATGTAGCGCTACGTAGCAAAGCGAGCGAACTTTGAGGTTTTGCACCATGTCGTTCAGGTGAGAATGAGCGATACTTGAGCGCTATATTGAGCAATCAATGAGCGATTATAAGCTCGCTGTTATGGAACGGGGCCCAGATGTATATTTCCAGTACATAGTGTGGAATCTTCCATGCTTAAAAAATCAATTATGACAAACGGAGCTCACCTAGCCACGGTCTATTATAAACATTCACATCCGGATGGAACAATACAAGACGTTTACATGTGTCAGGACTAATTAAGTATTTACTGTGAGTTCCCCTTATCACCTTTGTTGAATATAACTGACATTGTTACTCCACACCGTGATCAACACTGGTAAACGTTCTTATAAAAGTGCGTGAACATGTGAAAAATAATTATTGTGACGAATTTTTTACTCGCTAACCTCAATATCGCCTGAGAGCTGAAAATATATAGAAGCATCGTATGACGATATCTGATTTGAAACAATACGTCAGGTATACAGACATTTTATGACTAATGTTTCTATATTTTGTAATTATTCACCCCACTGATCAACCGAGTTTTGCTCTTTATGTGATTGGCTCTTTGAGCAATCTGAAAAATAACTCCGACTAAAATTACGACGAACTGTTTTATGTACGAGACTTAATTATATTTGAGGCCAAACAAATTAAGATTAAAAATCAGCATTTTGCGACAACCGATATTTTAATTGAATAGCTGGTGTCACAAATAAATTCAAGAAAACAGAAATTTCTGACCATGACGATACCTTGAACTATTTTATGAATTTTATCATATAAACTTCTTAAATAATCATGGAATTGGGATTATGATACTGTTTTTTGAGGTAGTGACACCATATGAAAATACCAATACTGGCTTAACATTTTCAATAGTGTCTTTAAATTATGATAATATTTTCTGTAAATTGCATGAGAAATTACATGTAATTGGCGATATGCATTTTAAATGAAATATTTGGAATTTATGATTATGAATAACACGACAATACCAATTAGTTGTTATATGATGTTGTCTTAAGAAAGTGACCTCACATTTAGCTGAATTTCATCAAGATTTATTGAATAAACTGGAATAAATTACCATTGTGTGATAACTGATATTATTAAATTAGTAATGGTATTAGTAATATTTCGGAGTACTTATTATAAATAACATGATTATACCAGCTGTGTGTTCCATACTGTTGGTTTAAATATGCAATTTCCGAGATTCTCCTGGATTTAATTAGAATTTCTGACATAATCTAGATAATATATATAATTAGAAATATGTTTTCTTGATATGTATTTTAAAATGTTATAAATTGAATCAAACTATTACAATCTTATCTTAATTTAAAGGTTTTCTTCGGAAAGTTTATTAAGTAATTAATTTTGTCATGTATCTATTATTATACATTTGTTCATACGGAACTAACCATCAATAATGGATCGATATCTTAAATGTGACGTGTCTCCTGGTTCGATCGATACAATGAAATTTACAACAACAAAAAAATTTACATACGTAAGAAAATGGTGCAATAATCTTTGTCTGATTATTTTTCACATAAACACATCTGTACACTGTTCGAAGTCGATATGACATTATTATAGTGTAAAAGTTATATTTCTCGGGTCGAGTCAATTGCGAGATTCGAACCCATACTCTCAAAGTCAATTGGCATCACTGACTGACAACAGTCTATCCGCCCAGGCGACGAGACCTCGACAAAATGAATCCCAGAAATGGGTAATATATTGTTAATTTCAGTACACCTCTGATAGAAGTTGAGGTGAGGTGATTTGAGGTTTAACGCCGATTTCAAGAGTGTTTCACTTATATCACGACTGTTAGTATTAATGCAGGGAGAAAGCCCGCAACACCAGGTAGTCATGTATTGCGGTGAAATCTCTAAGCTTGAACTAGCGAACAATGGGTGGTACAGCACTGGATAGAAGTTGGACATGATATTAAAGAGTCGTGGTGTCACAGTGCTGCCAAACATTGATATTCAATAAAAAACGTGCTTGGAACATAAACACAAGGGGGTAGATATCCGAAAATTTCTTAGTGCTAATGTAATCGCAAGTGCCATTCGTTAATATTGCCTTAGGCCTAGCTTTGCGCTAAGTTAGCTGCGAAAATCTAGTCCCAGACAGAAAGCAAAACTAACATATTTTGATACATACAAATAAAACCAAATGCTACTGCAACGAAATTTTAACGAAAGTGCAGTAGCACGTTTTTTGCAAATTATATTTTTTCAAATTTCCTATTTATAATGATAGTTTATGTCATTTATCTTTACTTTAGAGGGTAAAACATCTTATTACACAACCCAATTATTCGTAGTGGTAATAACGGTGTTGCGTATAAAACAAAAATTGCATGGCGGGCATTTTATTGTGAACACATTTCATTATGTTAAATGACAAAATCGATTCCCATGGTTTTGCGGAACCATGTACACTCATTTTTAACTTGATTTTCCGAAAGAGAGAAGAGTGTTTTACCATTGGTAACATTATTTTTGATACATTTCATCGACTTATTTCAGCGAAAAAACGTGCTACTGCCCCTTTAATATCTATTAGCGTAAAATGAATTGAGATAGAAGACAGTAATAAATTCTCAGAAAACTTCTTCTGCTGTATGGAAACATATAGATACTTGCTCTTCTTTTGAGGCGAATGTCACCTTGCGTCATGGAAACAAATACTATTTTTTTTTAGAATAAGTGCCTTGTAAATATTTCATCCAAGGAAGTAGGTTGTAACTTTCCGGACTACCAAATCTTAGCATAGAAATCAATATAAGCGGGTCATCAATAAGGGGGTTCCCCAATCGTGCTATTATTAGAACCGCTTACCGTTAGCTGTGAAATTTTGATTAAGAAAAAAACAAGGAAGTCTTTTGTTTTTCTGTTATATATATAAAGACTTTGAAGAAATAAATCTTTATCAGTTCATAACATTTACAGGCAGTTGAACGTTTCCAGAGTCATAAAATGAACATTGTCCATTTCATCTTAAAATCCATGCTCATTTCACTGGTAAGTTTGTAATTGATACGCTTATTTTTTTTTAAATAGCGACTACCTAAATGTCGATAAACTGTTAACGTTGCCAAAAATTCATTTTTAAAAGTTTGAGATTTTAATAAATGTTCCAAGATTTAAATGTTTATACAAATTTTATATGACGGTTTAAATGTTGTAACCTACTATTTATATTATATAATCGCAACTCTTTTGTCAACGTGGCTTTGAATTAGCGAAAAATATCTGTTAATAGGTACTCCGGATTAGAGCGAGATATCCATGCAGTTCGAACATATATATAGAACGTTTGGGACAAAATAAATATGTCTGCTCACTAGGGTTTCGGAATAGAGGGAAGTCGGTTTAAAGGGAGGTGTATTGTAGATGTGATTTCTTTTACTAAAATAACCAGTTTCTACATCTTCAAGAAGAAAATTATTTAAAGCCCACAAAATATCAGACATTGCTTATCTCCACGTTATAACCATATACCACTTTCAAGAACCCTGCGTCCTTTTTAATTTGCCTTTAATTTCCCGATGTTGTGGATCACTTTAAAGGGACACCGCGTCGATGATAGAAAAGAGTCCCATCTTTATCTCACTAAGTTGATTAGAGTGTCTGCTAACGAGTTACGCTTCACTTCACTGTCTACATGCAGTAGTTTTTAATTACCAATTACGTCAATTGTCTGAAATTCGGTGTCTGTGACTTGTTAGCAGACATGTTAATCAGCATAGGTAGATTACACATGATCTGATTTTTATTCTCGACGCGGTGTCCCTTAAAAGATTATACCTGAAATGAAGTGAGCATGCTATTATCACCAATTCTGGGGTCAATTGATTCATCAATTTCATCCGTTAGTTTACACCGCCTTTACCAATCATCATAATCTTTATTATTAGTGTGTATCGATACGAATTATAACAGAATAATGGGAAACACTATAGTGAAATAGTAGAATAGTAGAAATACTACCTTAGCGTAATGGGAATTACGCAAATGCAATGACAACGTAATGAAAGCAATATAATTTCATGTATTTATTCCTTATTCCTTAGCATAACTATGCATCAGTTCATAGCGAGATGTTATGCTTACAAATGCCATCAGATCATGATACATAATCTTCTTCACGATTTCAAATATTTTTGAAGGGCCTAAATCAAAGTACATAGTAGAAATGTAATCACCAATCATATCCCCTGCAAACTATTGTGCAATTCATATACACAGTTGCAGCAATCGGCTGTATCTTTGTAATAAGTAAATACATTGTCTTTTTATATTTTTCAGTTTTTCTCTGAGGTGGACGCTAGAAGAAAGAAACACAGGCATGATGGACGCGCCTCCAATCATATTCTTAAGAAACACACTGGTATTACGATCTGTCAAAGCTCTGCCAAATATGCCTTCGATGATAGCATGTTCCTGCTTCCGACGTTTGACGGAATCAAACCGGAAGCTAAAGATAGATCAAAGTCACTAGTGATGCGAGTATCTCCAGTTAATGACACTAAATGCCCCGAAGGGTACACAAACTCGCCCCATCGGTCGACCTGCCCCCATCATCACGCCCTGAACTACGAAGCCAACAGGATTCCTTCTATGGTATTTGAAGCAGAATGTTCCTGCACTAATTGTTTAACAAAACATGGCGAAGGACAAAACGCCTGTGCTAAGGTTTTCACATATAGGACTGTGTTGATAAAAAAGGACGGCGAAAATTGTTATGAAAGACACATCCAAGGTTTTGCGGTTGGGTGTCACTGTATTGGAATATCTCGGTTATCTTCCTTTGGTGCAAAATCGGATGATTAATAAGTATCTCAATGTGTATGTTACCTCCCAAAGTTCGGCCATACGTTTATGAGAATTTTTATTTCGCCTTGCGAGATAGATCGCTTTTTATAAGACAAGTCAAGAATCGATGTCCATTTTAGGGCAGAAAATAATGAATATAAATTGGATACTCCAACGGTTGATACACCAGTATATTTAAGTAAGCATAGGCGAAGAGAACATTAAAAGTTGAAATCGAAGAGGAAATATTTAGTCAAAATGTAAAGCGAAATTCGAATCATAAAAAAAGATTGTTTCTTGAAATGAAAATAGCATAATACTTTGGAGCGACACTGACACTATTCATGTTTACTTTTGATCTTATATACACTCATTACTTTTCTGCAAACCACAATTGCTCAGAAATACGCATTTAATGTATGAATGGAAATTTAAAATTCATGCTTCATTTACAGACATATTATTTAAGTTATCTCAGGGCTCAAGTATATTGTACAATATCGAAAGAGTATCATAATATATGACATCATAACATGTTCTAATGTATTATTCGTGCCACGTATAGCTGAAGTATAGCTAGAATGGTTCTTAGAGGGTTGGTTTCATGAATAATGATCATGTTCGTAAAATATATGTCAGTGGGATATGTTCTGTTTTAAACTGATGTTTTGCACTAACAGAGCATTTCACGTAACACGCCAATTGCAGGTCGCACGCGAAGTACGTGCCGCACGAGAAATTAAAATGTCACAATAAAATTCCCGCAGAAGGGGAAATTCGTCCAGCACGAGAATTTCGTGCAACTTGATAAGTTCGTGATGCATGATAATATCGTGCCGCACGTGTCGAAGGTTGAATTGCACAAGCTTTACTCACGCTATTTCAATCGCATGACTTTTGTCTCACATTTTCTTCCTTATTAAGAAGTTTTAGACTATTTAAAATAATATCTTGTATTGATTTTTCAAAATTGTTCAGGTCGTTAGGATGGTTGTTTTTTGTAATCTTTATCAACTTATGTCAGGAATCCCGAAAATTCATATTCGACAGTTTTATGACCCTGGCGGAATCTTACTTTGCAAATTAAAATGTATATTTAAACAATATCTTGTTTACAGTATGTATGTTCCAATAACATAAAGTTGCATTCAGTAAAGAAGTTTAATTGTGTATGTGGTATCCACAGAAAGTTGTTCCCCAAAGAATATGTGTTATGTGACATTCACATTGTTGGAGCATTGTTTGTTTGTTGTTTTCGTCATGTTGATATTTATGTATTTATTTATTGTCTTATTGGATGTTTCTTTATATGTGTGTTACATACACAAATGTATGTTTTAGATTTTGTTTTATTATAATCTAAATAAATGTTAAAATTGAAATGAATTTGATATTTTTTATTTTAATGACTTTACCAAGCGTTGAAAATACTATTTAGACAGACAAAAGTTGATACTCGTAATTCTAAAAAAAACCCGAAACTAACATGGATAACAACTTCTTTATTCATGAAATGCGACGTTACAACGCTGATTCTTTCAAGATTGATAACGACACGAACATCTGTGTCGAAACGTCGCATATCGTGAAAAAAGTTGTTATCCAGTTAATTTTCGCTATTCATATCATTCAAATTTCTAAAATGGCTCTCAAAGAAGATACTCGTTAATTAAGAAATAATTCATAACAAAGAAGAAGAATAATATACATTTTTTTTATTAACGTGTCACATGTTGTTATTACAACATATAAACATTTGAAAAATCAGTTAACATAACAACATCTAGCCGTGTACAAATGTAAATCACAGGCGCCAGACCCTAAATATACACCTACGTATATATATCTACCTACCTAAGTAACATATACATGTATAGAAGGTATGACACTGTCCGCCATCTTGAATCCTGGCATAGGACCGGAACTGGTTTGCTGGCTCAAATACGCTTTGTAACATTCGTAGACTGATCCAAGTTTACATTTCCGGTCCTATTCTTTGTATGTTACATAGGTACATAGATTTATATACGGTTGTGTATTTAGGGTCTGGCACCTGTGGTGTAAGTGTATGAGACACGAGATTAATAAAACATTTAAAGTATTGTATGAAAAAAACATGTTCATTGCTAAAATAATGGACCTGAAATGATACATGTGTACATATACAACGTATGCATAATAGATAATAAATGTCATGATAATGTGTATAACATGTTTCTTCAAAAAATGATATTAAAAAAGCCTAAGTTTTATTAGTCGACTGAACAGTCTAAGAGTGTAGATAGCCACTGATTATTTCAAATAATTCTGTTACAAGAAGAAGTTGAAAATGTTTATTTTTTGTGTCACGCCGAACACATTACACTTAGAAAAGAAATGCATGGCCTAATAAGTAGGAACCAGGTGAGGGACCGCACTACAGAAAGCCAGAGTGGAAATCCCCTTGAAAACCTACTAAAAATAGCCTAACCGGGTAGCGCAGAGCTAGTCACGATTTTTATCGCGCGCTCTTGGAGCCTATGTTTGTTTGGTCGGTTTTAAAGGCGTCACTTCCCTGATTGGCTGAATGAACGTCCGGATGTAATAGAGGGATTTCATTGGCTGACTGGTATTGAATGATATTAAAGGGATGTGGATTGTGTAATTTGTAGTGCAATCCAATGTAAACATACTAACTATTATTGTTTACGTAACATTTGCCCTGCAAGGAAGACATATATAGAATGTGTACCTGTTTTACTTGACACGCGGAAGAAAAATATTCATAAGATATCTTGCATGAAGTCGAATATTTGTTGTAAGGTATTAGTTATGAAATTGATTTGTTTCTTCAAAAGCATTTTACAATGGATGCTTGTATGATGATGTTAGTGTCTGAAAATATCCATATACATATAATGAACTATTGAAATTGCAAGGAATATAATATCAGTATGAATTATGAATTATGATATGAATTATGAATTATGAATTATGAATTATGAATTATGAATTATGAATTACCTCCCTCGAGCTGTAGTGCTCATAATGCTCTTTGTCTCCACATGACATCACAGAAATTAGGATGTCTGTAAACTTGAATGTGAATGTGTTTGTTTAAAATTTAAATGTTACTGTCAAAAGCATAATGATTTTTCTAAGCTGTTCAAGTTTCAAATGACTTTACTGAACATTAATATGTTCATATGTTAAACTATCTTCTAAACCTCCTTAGGATGAGTTTCTCATTAATGTAAAAAAAACCTGTATATTTAACTTAATCTAAAATAGTTCATTAGCTGTGAGTGCATTATATTGAACAGAAATGTATGTTGAATTGTTAAAATATGATAATCAACTTTTAGAAGGATTTCTCAAAATTTTCTATTAACTTTTATTATACCACTAGGGTCCGTTATGTCTATTGTTCTCAGAGGGGTTATTTCACATAACCTTGATAACCGCCCTAGGGCAATTATTTGAATTAAAAAAACATTTTTTTTCACTTGTAATGATCATTTTCTTTACATCTCATTCATTAAACGTACGTAAAAACAATATTCCCACGTGGTATAAGCCGTTTAATCACCCACAACTGCGATAGTTATTTAGATTAACTCTGCTCGGGCTAACGCCCTCGCATAGTTAATCTAAATAACTACCTTGTTTGGGTGATTAACCTATACGTAATGTTTAGAACGTACACTTATTTTCAACTAGAGCATGTTCCATCTGTGAAAATAATCTCTCCATTTTCTTTTTAAAAAAAAAAGATTTTAATTACTAAAAAATGTATTTTCTAATATACTGTAAGTGTAATTAAGTTGTTTGAAGATTTTTTTTTTTAAAATGCAAAATCATCATTGTCTTACACATGTATCAAAGGTCTGTATGGTGATGTTTGAGAGAACAAAGCAATGGGTGACGGGAGATATCTTTCTTGAACATTATTAATGACGTTATACTTGTTAATAAATTACGGAAGCTACGATTTAAATACAGCGTCATTCTCAACACTTTTTGTTTTAAAAATTACTCATTTGAATAGAGAACAAAGGTTATGGTTGCATTTTGTATAAATCTATCAAGGCCATCCGATGTTGTTATCGAAACCCATACAACGTACAAAAAAGCTTTGCAAAGTATCATTCCAGATCTTTGACGGTCATTATAAGTGGAATACATAACTAAAAACATTTTCTATTTAATAACTTCTTTATTGTGCAGCTATACGACGTTTCGGAGTATGTGTTTACTCTTCATCAGGTGCAATGAGATCCCATCTGCAGCTGATGAAAGAGCACATACCCCGAAACGTCTGCCCATTATAGATATTGTTGTGCAGAAAATCCTGTTTTGTTATCATTACGATTTTAAAACTTAACTCAGACTTAAAGAAAACTATAGTTTCACACCTGGACGTCAACGAACTACAGTAAACTGCCAAGGCCTTTCTTTTCATTTTGATATTTATTTTAGAAAACTTGTAGAACAAATTAAACCATTGTGTAATTGAAAATGTAATTAATGAAACAGTGGCATAACACACGGGGATGTAGCTCAGTTGGTAGATTGTCCGCTCATCACTCTGAAGACCGGGGTTCGATTCCCGGTCGCGTCATAGATGGGAGTTGTTGCTTCCTTGCTTGACACTCAGCATTATAAGGACAGAACAACGCTTGAACTGGCGCTGCACAGTGGCTGCCGGGGGCGGAAAGCACAAAATGAATTTCTGATGTACAATGTATTGAGAACAATAAATAGTTACTACATTATTATTATTATTTCGTCATGGATATAACTCTATGAAATAAGTTACATAACCTATTGACAAAAAATCGAAGTAAAGGTAATTATTGTTCATGCTATTGTTAGCACAATAATCATCTCCGTGAGAAACACTATCACTATTTAGGATCCCGGTCTCTGATTTCTATCGTTTACGGAAGTGAGCAATCCGGAAGGTGTGATCAGGCTGCCCCCTAAATTCTCCTGTAACTCTGTATTATCTTATCAAAACTTCCGGGTTCAAGGTTTAACGGGTGCATTTGATACCCGCGAAACATCGGGTAGAGTGTTAAGCGAGTAGTTGAATGCGTGTACTCGAGCTCGTTCAAGACCACAGTGGTAATCTCCCTTTGTTAGTACTTAGGAATGTAATCTAAATAAATTTAGATCAGCATTTTTTTTATATTAGGTTATACTGTGTTGCATAACTATAAATTAGGACAGTCGACTTTTTGTTGATTCCATCAAAGTATGTGTTTTATTATTAAAATGTTATTAACTTGTTAAAAAGTGCGGATAATACCGATAAGACACTGACTTTAAGGATATCCTTTTGTCGAATCGCCTCGGACAACCATGCATTTAGATTATTGAATTTAAAATTTACGTTTTCCTTTGGCTAGCTAATCTGACCATTATCATAGTAGTTTTCAATCGTGTGATAAAATTCTTTTTGTCGATTTGCTTCCGACGAAGATGTGTATAAAGGATAGCTGCGACGCATGTGCATGCTTTTTAAGTAATTTCCTATTAATAACGAGATAAAATCCGAAGGCAAGGTACGAATACTCCAGGTAACAATGCATAATAAAGGTTCACATATAGTATTCATTTATTACTAAACTCGAGATTGGGAGGGACCACACACAAATACTGTTGTCCCACACAGGCTGGTTACTCGCAGTCGCTGCATTTGAAGGCAACGCGAGATTAAATTACACTTGTGACGTCATCCTATTTTTCTCTCACTTCATTGTTTTCAGTGATGGACAGTTTCACATCACATCATTATTTCAAATAGAAATTTGATTTCTTTAACTTTTTAAATCATTTTGATAAAAGAGCAATACTTTGCGTGCAACTATAGTAGGTTAATGACCTCGTAAGTCCTCATTCCTTAAACATAATGGGACTTGGCCTTTCTGGCCTTGGCTCCATTATTTTTAAGGAACGAGAGTTACTCGGACATTAACCTTTACGCCTTGATACATGTTATCGCCACCACACCTCGATACAGGGTTTATTTCACTGATAGAACATAGTATCCCACTCTATATCATATAATAAAAAGATGAGTTATACATTATATAAAACAAATAATATCGAGTCATGAGATGAGGTGAGTAGGGGTTTTACACCGTTTTCAAAAGTATTCTATCACGACTGGTAGTATTATTGCAGAGAGAAAGCCTACAACGTCATGATGACCATGTATTGTGTTGAAACCTGCGAACCTCGGCTGTAACTAGCGAACAATTGTTTGTACTAACTTGAAATTCAGTGCAGACAAAGTTACCAAGCCCTTGGCGGGATTCGAACCCAGGACCTCTTGATCCGAAATCGAACTGCATGTGCTATCCCGCCCCTGCTGGGTCATAGTGAGTGATATTAACCCAATGTAAGTCAAAGTATAGGCAACTTATCCCTTGTTATTTCGCCAAGTAAAGTGAGTATTTAATTAGGTTTAGGTGTTTGACATTGTACATCCTGCATTCTGTCCACACAATTAAATAAATAATCCTAATATCCCCGTAATTATATCACGTCATCGATGGAAAATTTGTACTGATAAATTACCCTTAAAGGTGCATCCATTTTGTTTCATAAAATTTAATTTGCCTTTAATACATGCCAACATACAATATGTGTTACTATCAGCTCAAATAATTTTACTCAACTTGCATATTCATCCCCAATCGCCAAATATAAAATAATTACTTGTTTCCAATTAAAATTGAGCAACATCATTATACTAGTGTAAAAACCGAAACTACACGTTCCATTTACATGCACAGTAGTTATAAGACCTATTAAACATTTTCAACTTAAAACTTTCTTTGAGTCTTTTGTAAATAAGTTCTCAAAATTACGTTTGACTAATTAACGCGCGCCACACGCAGTGCATTGTCCGGTTTTCGATCAGAAATCGATACGTTTACCTTTATATCGTCGGTATACTGAGCCGACTAAGATCAAAATAGCATTTTTCGGCAACAGTCAGTACTTCTCGATAAAATAACACAATTTATAACGTTTAGCATATGTGACCCCAAACAACACGATGGATGTACCTTTAAAGCTTGTACGTAATAAAGAAACGCAACTAATGAACAAATTGACGATTGCCAAGCAGCATAAGGACAGTTAACCAACCTTGAACATTATTAACTTTATACATCGACTTACCTTGTTATCAGGTTATCATTATTCAGGTAAGAACCAAACAAGGGACGGCTAATTGAGAAGAAGAAATATTTCTGATTTTAGACAATCGACCCATTTACAAATAAACTACTGTAAAATTAGTTTACAATGACATTTGACAATTTCAATTTGATAAGAAGACATTATCAACAAATGATCACTTTATGACTTATGATTTATTCAATAACTCTTTGTCAGTCATTAGAAACATATATTGTATACATTCAAACAATTAGTGCTATCTAAAAGAAATATATACTAAAGTCATATAATGTGTTTTCATACTTTAAGTCCATTCTGATGAATGTTCAAATCAAAACAGTTTTATCTGAATCGTTCTCTTTCATCGATTTAACAAAATGTGATGTTGAACGAATTGCGAATGATAAAATACAAAAAAATGAATAAAGCGTGGCAAAACAACATAATAAAATCTCATATCTATTCAATAAATATCATCACAAATGCTAAACTTGCACCTTCACGATTGTTATATTTCATCAAAATATAAATGATAATTTCATGAATGAGTGAAGACATTATGTGTAGAATAAGGAAAGGCATTATTCAATGGTAAAATATTTATAAACAAAGTTTTATTTACATTAAAAACACCCAAAATAGTACGCCATGTGTGTGTTATAAACATGGTCAAATAAATACAACGCATATTCAATAAATATTCCATAAATAAAATTCCTTTAATATCAACACAATCATATGGTACATTTACAATAAATATGATCTTAATTCAATTATATTTATTTTACATATTTACGTTGTTCTTTGATTATTAAAGTGTTTTTACATATTTAATAATTTAAAGTATGTGTGTATGAACTGATATTAAAAAGTTGTGACGCAGAACTCATTTATGTTATGATATTTGAATTTTACTCAGTAACACGTTTATTACCGCCTTGAATCTATACTTAAAGCACGCAATTTCGATGAATGTATAGGTGATTTGTATTTTGAAAGATAAGCTAACCGTAGGAGAAGCGAGGTAAAATTAAACAATGTTCAATGTGAACGTCAATTTTCTCGTGTTCGCATATTTAAGGGGACGCAGCTATTTAAGGATTGCATTACTTTATCATCTGATGTGCTCAGTTGAATATACAACTGGGAGTTAAAGGAGCCTATTGATGTGAATCGAGAAAGAATCGAGGTAGATGACACTATTCCAAGTTAATGATTGTAAAATAAATGTTTCAAATTGTAAAATGATAACACGTAAATTAACACTCTAAACGTGTTTTGCTGTTGGTGCTTTATCATTTAGATTTATTCTTAATCATAATTTACCCTTTAAAACAAGCACCTAACTATTTATTGCAACTTCTCAATTGAGAATTAATTCCAGTCAAGGCAACTCAGTTATAAATGTCGAATTTGAATAAAATTTCAAATTTACATGTGCAGTTTCTTTTCTAGCGCCGAATTGCAGTTTCCCCAAAAATATTTTAACTTCCATCGAACATATTGATATTCAAATTTAACAACCAAACATATTTCACTAATAAGGTTAGTCTTCAGATTTTTAAATTGAACACAGTGATACTTAATTTCGAAACGCTTCCATACAATTCGTCTTCTAAGCTGTCACAGAAAATGTATAGGGTAGAGCCGATTTCTTACAAGAACACAACTGTTAGGCGAGAAGGTACACTAAACAAGCCAAATTCTACTGACGAAACCATCGACACTGTCTAACTTTTAAAATCGACGTTAGTAGTCTTACACTATATTTATATATTTGATTGTCGATGAAAACAATGCTCCTTTAACTCAATATCCAACTCGAAAAATGCTCTAAATATTTAATCATGAAAGAAACTAAGATCAAAGTCGATTACTAATACCAGCTTGCACACAATGGCATCCAACCTGAATTGGTTCCCATACAACTCTGAAGGTTAACTCTCCATTGACAAGACCCGATCGTCTACAGACCATGGTATAGTACGTAATAGGTTCACAATCTCTGAAGCGATAAGGCTCTCCGTGGTTCCGAATACACTCAGAGCAGCTACACCTTGCTTCAACCATTACGCTGGGTATCCTGTTGTTGTCATAGTTGACAACGTAATGAACTGGACAAAGTTGTCCACCTTGTCTCCTGGTGTGACTGGTGCAGCTACTGGGTCGGGAAAGCTCGGAGTGTCTGATGTTGATGAAGTCAGGATCAACAAGGGACATGTTCTGTGCTGTGCATCTGGTCATGTGTGCCTGCATCTGGTAAAAACTCTCGTGGAAGTCAAGAAGAGACTGGGATCCCAGAAGATCCTGGCAGTTTCGTTGTGAGTCACCTCCACATATCATTACTAAGGACAGGATGAACAAGATGTTTGGTAGCTGAAATTGAAATTCATAAATGTGAAATTGTATAATATTAGGTTATAGAATTTTAGTGGAACTGGTGAAAATGTTCAAGTAAGAAATTTCATGTAAGCCCGGAATACCAGATACTGAACGTTAAGCTGTGAGCCAACCTTAAAGGGACAGTAGCATTTTTTTTTCGCTTGAATAGGTTGATGAATGTTTTTGAAAAGAAATGTCATCAATAATAAAATACCACCCTCTCTTCGGAAAATCAAGTTAAAAAATGAGCAAAGGACATGGGGAAAAAACTTTGAAATTAGAAAAGGTGTTCACATTAAAATGGCCGCCATGCAATTTTTGCTTTATACGCAACACTGTTATTACCACTACGGATAACTGCTTTGTGTATTAATATGTTTTACCATCTTAAGTAAATATACATGACATAAACTATCATTATAAATGGGAAATTTGAGAAAATAAAAATTTCCAAAAAACGTACTTTAAATATATTTGGTAGCGATAGAATATCAACGGAGGTGGTTGAACTGAAAAGTCATAATGTAAGAAAACAGATTGTTATCGATCCTGGAAAAACTGTGGTGGAACTCAAATAGAGTTTTGGTGCCAAGTGTATTCTGATTCTGAGTCTTTGTAGAGAATTGCTTGTAACCATGGTAGCTGAAGTTAAAGGCCGTTCTCACAATGCGATTTGTTGTATCGACTCGTTATACGACATTCGCTAACAGTGCTGATCTATAAACAAAACTGTTTGTTTCGAATTGAAACAGGCTAGATCTCCTAAAAATTTTCAATTTTACAAATTTAGGGCAACCTCAAAACGTGTTCACTCTTGAGTCACGTTTAATAAATCGTTACTACAAATGGCAAAAAAGAATGAGATATGAGAATATTAATACAAGCTCTGGTGAGATATTGAACATCCAGACTTAGCATGTAGCTGAAAGTGGAAATGTTATCCCAGAGCAGAATCTGACAACTGTAAATATTGTTTATTGTCCAAAATTTAATACAAATTAAATTTCAAAGCTCAATTCAAACGTTGTTCTCTAATGTTTATGCTGAGCGCAAAGCACGAAAGCAAAAGCCCGCATCTACGTCTTTCTTTATGACGCGGAAGGGATTCGAACACCGTCCTTCCGGTTGATGTATGGACGTTCTACAAACTGAACTGCATCCACCTTGAATGAAGGATCGCAGCATACTCATACATCAAGTGATGTTTAAAATGATCTGGTAAACTGTTATGAACAACGAAGAGTTGCATATAGATGCCATGGAGATAAAGAAAAGAGAGAAATTAATAAGGACAAATTATATATTACTATTCAGAATAAAACTCCAAAATAATCAAATTGCGGACTCTATGGTCGCTTAATATATTCACTGATAGTTCTGTGATTTGTCAGCATTATATATTTGTAGTAAAATATCTTGTTTGTTTTTCTTCCAGGGCCTCCTTTCACAAAGCAACCTTCACTAAGGTTAACCTTAACTCCCATTCTTTAACATTGCACTAAGGTAACCTTAGTGACTTACGATCAGCTTTGAGCTTTGTGAAAGGAGGCCCAGTTCTTTTATATTTGTATCATGCCTGTGCTCTCATTATGCCATATAACAGATTAAGCCCTGTTTATACGGCGAGCGTTTGCATATGAGTAAACCATTACACATATGCAAATTTGCTTATATGAGCAAAATTCGCCGTATGGACGCATTTGCACATATGTATATTTTACTACCGTAAGCAAATATTTCACTACCGTAAGCAAATTTGCACCTAGTCAAGGGCAGGTGCAAATCTTTACTACTGTGAGTAAATAAGGTATTTTCACTATTCTAGTAAAAGTTCGTCGTATACAGACATCGTGACTTCACACAGGTTGAGAAAATATATTAGAGAACTTAAGCAACTCTTGATATTGTTTTTCAAATTCTCTATATTGGATAATCTCCTTCTTGCACGCGAGGACCTTCAAAATATATCTGACTATCCGATTTTCGTTAAAATTAGGGCGATATAGTCAAACCAATGTTGACAGATAATACATTTATGTCATTTATTTAGTTTACATCTAAAACATATTAATTGACATGTTTTAGGAATTCTCTATTCATATATTAAAAGAGTTGGAAGCCCATTTGCTTAGGCAGAAATTAAATGCATATGGACGCAAAGTAAATTTACTTTTACTCACGTGTGTATATTACTACCATAAGCAATATTGCATATGTGCAAAGTTCGCCGTATAAACAGGGCTATAGATAACACTTTATTAGCAACGGAAATTAGTTTACATCAAACAGGGCATGAAATGGTATACTTTATACGGTACATTATATATGTATATAGACAAGTATTTCAAATACAACTTTGAACGCTTTGAACAAAACATGTGCAGAAAATTTCAATGATTTCATCTTAATTTCCTTATGAAATATAGTCTCTGTTGACACTTTTCAGTATCGGTTTCGATATTCATATTTAATCGCCAATGATGGTACCTAGATACGTATATTCCGACACGATTTCAACAGGAGTATCACTCATACCGGTGTCGGCCTTGGACGCCTAAAATCTTTATTACAAATGTACCGGGAAGCATAATTGTCAGTTTTAGAGAAAGTACCGTTAAGCCTAATCCCTAGCCTGACGGATATGCTTATCAAAACACAAGCGCGATTAATTAATTGAGTTGAGGTATTTAATTAAGAAAACATGATTAGCAGAAATAACACTGATTTCTGCTAACAGATATGAAAGAAATAGTTTATAGAATTTGAGAAGAAATATTTTATTAAGACAACAAGTGTCTCATTTGAGAAGATGTATTTGATAAAGAAAACAGTAATGCATCTATATTGAAGTTGCAAATTCTAACAGCAAAGACATACACTTTGTGATGGCAAACGCGCAGATCAGAGTTCGTTTCGTTGACTTCATCTTTGAAGTGGATGAGTTCAAGGCCAAGCTGATCAACCGTGCAAAGACAGAAGTGACGCCAATTCCCCAGATCTACGACGACGAGATTGCCAACCTGAGAAAGCATGCAGACGTTGAGAACATCTTCCCCAACTCATTCATCAGAGGCTGTTTCTTTCACTTCACCCAATGTATTTGGAGAAATACACAGAAGGTTGGACTGGCTAGTGAATATTCATCGGACCCTGAGGTAAAGAAGATGGTTCGGAGAGCTGCCGCACAAGGTGGAAGATGTCTGGGTCGACATTGCAGATAGCCCTGAAGGCCACCAGGTTCATGGACTACGTGACCACCACCTGGATCGAGGGCACATGGGAACCAGAAGAAACACCCGAACATCTACGAGGTGGTTCGGCTTTTGAAGAGAGAACAGTCTCTGACAGAAGTGAAACTGCAGCAGTTACAGGGTAACTGGCGGGAGCCCCCGAGGAAGAAGCACTACAGGACTATTGACTCGCGACTTCGAGCCCTGAAGGACGACCTCAGGAACAACATCATCGGTGAAATCACCTACACCGACCACGTCTCCGACCTCCTTAAGTTGTCTTGAACAACAGACGTATTGTACATTTGTAAAGATTGTGTAAATAACTTTGTGAACAAGCTACATATTTATCACATGAGAAGTGATATGAGTGAAAATGACACGAGAAGTGTCTGAATAAACAACTGAGAACTTAATCCTATCTTACTTGTTATTTGTAAGAATTGTTAATTGAGTGCCTTCAGCCATAACGTTTTTGACCATGTACCGCGAAGCCTACGCTCACTTGACCTTGTCGAGTAGCGTTTTAGGCTTCCCGGACCATAACCCTCATACCAACATACTCTAGTGGCTTATCTTTGGTTCTAAAATCAAATTTCATTTCCTTTGTTTTCTTAACATTAATGTGACGACAATTAATCTGGCAACAGAAACAGCTATGATAGGATATTTTCATAAACGGTTTATGCTAAGATATAAGAACATTGATATTAGCTTATAATTACAGTCACAAGTCAATAGTATTTACAAGTATCACGCACGTTGAAGATTTCAGTGTTTTATAAAGCTTTAATCTAACTTGACATTGTGAACGAATTTCGCTTGCTACAGAGTGACGTAACACAATAATGTTCAGATGAAGACATATTACTCATAACTGTAAGTCAGCCCTATTTCCGACTAATTTAGATAAAAGATTTTGGAATATTCACATAACAAAATGTAACGTTTGATTTGAAAGATATGCTATTAGAGCAACTAAAAGAATTAATTTGAAATATTTTCAAAATTCTTATTAATTATTAAAAATATATTTTATCAAATTAGCAAAAAATCGATTTTTTTTTCTGATTCGGAAAAGTTTATTCCAAATTCTATAATGTATATAATATTATCATATGTATACATGTATGATATCATTATATATTAACCTCATCATCTGATTTACTACTAAAACGAATTAAAAAAATAAACAAAAATGCATTTAATTTATCAATACTAATAACAGCAATTATTTTGCAATTCAAATTCATTTAAGAGTATTCTTATTAAAGATACAGTACTATCTTACCATTTTCAAAACTGGCATCTGTAACAGGTTCAGAAACGTTTAGTACACTCTCAGTTCTACATTACTTATATACCATCAAACGAAGTTCTTGTTCTTGTTCTTAAATGAACGTTCTCCAATCATTACGTTTACCTGGCATTTCCTCGTCATGCAAGTGCATGACGTATTCTTCAGTTTTTCATATACAAAAATACCCCTATATTTATATAAATGTTTAAAGATCCGTTTCCTTAAAGCATTGTATATGTGAAATATGATATCCTTTGTATACGTGATACCTTTGCTTTATTTATGTTCATACCCATGTGTTAGAATTAAACGCCTTTTCTCATAGCCATTAATGAAAGAACTACCCCCATGTCTGCAGGTACATTTGTAGATGAATAGGCTTAAGTAAATACATTATTTCCCATATGCCTGGAAGGAAAAAAGGGAGTATTTGTTTATGTAAGTCATTTGGGAGGATACACCATTTGGTGAACGTTCATTGGTTGAGTTTAGAACGACTTCATTGAAAAAAGTTTCTGATTCAACCTATCCGATTTGTAACCTTTTCAACCGTATTTTGCTTAAGCACATTTCTGATTTTCCGCAGTGATTTAGGCATGTTAGGTAAAATGTCCAAATATCAAAGAATTCAGCAATTATGACTTAGTCACATTTCTGAACAACTTCATTTATAATATGCATATGCACGTCTTGTGTTTGCTTATGTATCAACTGCTAAAAACCCTTCAAACAATCCTCAATCTCAACATGTAAGTATAGCTTGAATACATGTACAGTTGATATCATTTTACGTCCAGGCACACTGGGAAATCGTTACAGTGAGTTTCATTACTTATTTGGCTTGCATTTTAGAAGTTCTGCAGATGAAGAATGAAATCTGTTATAGAAGGATTATTTATTACAATCAATGAAATAATGGAAAGTTTCAAGTTTACCCTAATTAAGATATCCAATAAAGGTCCAAAAATATATCTGGTCTTTACAGGCTGACAAAAATGATGCGATGACGAGATTTTGTTTTATTTACGACATTTTTTTTCGAATGAAGAGATAAATTCCATTTTATACAAATTTCTCACCGGTTAAAAAAATTACACAATTATGTATATAAATAAAGCACAAACTCTCTTAAATATGTGTTACAATTCCAAATGGTCAATAATCTCACCCCTACACTCCATCTCAACAGAAGCGAGTGAAATTTTCAATGTCCGATGTTTTCAGTAAACGACTTAATCTTTGAATGTCTGTATATCGGAAATGGTGAACTTGATATGAGGAGAGGATAATAGTGGTAACTAATGAATAATATTTATACAGCGCTTTAATCTCTACATGACTCTGGACACTTCCCAAACTCCTCAAAGTGCTGTTATACTTTCCTGCGTCAAGCCTTTTTCAAAACTGCATTCGGGCCGTGGCCTCGAACTAGCTCAAGTTGACCCAGCGTTACCAATGGCGCCTTCCATACATACATACATTTCACAGAATATCATAACAATACGTACCTTATATACTTAAACATACATTTTCAAAGTTTAGTTATCGATGTTTTATATGCAAATGCTAAATTAAGACGTTTAAACAAATCGCGTTTCACGTAGCCGTTATGTTCGCGCAAGGATTTTTTTTGTTTACTTCCGTCTACTCACAGTGTCGTTACGGTAAAACATAGTTCCGGATAACTTTGGCTATTTTTACGAAGGTTAGCCAGGATTTTTAAGAACTAAATATCGGAATCCTTAAGATTAAGTGGCAAGATACTTTTGATGACATTAATTTTATGTTATAACTTCTAGAAAGTGGTCAACTTTGATGGTCAGGAATCAGGATGATAGCCCTAGGGAGGAGGTTGGACACTTTCAACTATCTTATACTTGATTGGCGGAATGGCTCCGTCGTCACACCTTACACCTCACCCCCTTACAGCTGCATACCGACATTTTGTTCACCCACATGTGTATATTAGTGCAAATATCATGTAAATTGACGTTCATGGTAACGTCAATAAATTACATCACGTACAATGACAATGAATCATCATATATCCATGATAACAATAATTGTTCTCAAATGTATTATGTGATCTTCACGTCAGTGGTGCATTATACATTTAATAAAATTTGGTAAAGACAGAAGGGGTCAACTTGTTTTAATTCAAATGTCATTAATTTTCGAATAAAAGTTTCTATGTGGACTAACTGAGAATAAGTTCATATAGATACATATGAGAGGAATTACATAATGTTTGTCTGGTCAAGTTGATCACTTAATGAATATTTCACATAAGAAAATAAAAATTGTAGTTTCGAAAAGATTGACCCCTGGTCACTTCAAAGATCTTCCAAAACTGTAACTGTTTACTAAGAGACACCAATTCAGATTATATGTTATGGAACACTCCACTGTCTTTATATATATATACAATGTAAATATGTAAAGTAATCAGTCTAGTTTTCGCGCTGATACGATGCGCTAAATTACATGATGGAGCCCAGTGGTGTAGTGGTTAGCGTGTCTGCCTCTCACACCGACGGCCCGGGTTCGAATCCCGGTGGAGACACCAAACATTTGTGACCTGGGTCTTACACTGTGCTCATCCACATTGCACTCAGTTCACCCAGCTGTACAAATGGGTACCTGGACTTGGAAATGTATACGGTCGCGCGGAGCGCTTCATAGGCGGCACCGAAAGTACGATTCCTTCAGGGTAATAGGTGTGTAGCGCCTTGAGCATGCATTGTGCATGGATATGTGCGCATTATTATTATTATTATTTTTATTATACATGTACATATATTTGCACTGAAATACACAAGTAGGTGAACACACTTTCGGTTTGCAGCTGTATATATACTCACTGCTGAGGAAACGAGCCGCACCCATTGTTGCTGAACTTCACTGATGAGTCAAATGAACTATATATGAATAGGACTACGATCAACATCAAAGAAGTTTACCACTAACTTAATAACATTGTTAGTAAACAAGTATCTTGAGGTTGGTGTAAAGAAGAGGCTTTTACTATCTAAAGTAATCTGTTTTAATGAAATATTTAACTTTCATCAATAATTTTCCTCTAAAGTTGTAACATAGTAATATATTATATATTCATCCTGATAAAAGTGAATTTGTACTATTGCAGATAGAGTGATTATAATATACATACATATATAATATTAAGGACGTTTACACTTTTGAAGGCAGGGTAATGTTTAAGTAAAAGTGACCTAAAATAATAATAAAAACATCTTTTTAAAATATATTTTATTTGCAACAGAGATAGACAGGTAGGTGTATAACGTAAAAAATGAAACAAACACAAAATAAATATTTATGAAAAACAAATATTATTTTGATAAATAATTAAATAAACACCACAAACTATTCCTTAGTTTGAGTAATTAGTTTGTACATGAATTTTATAAAGTCTAAATTGTTTAGAAGAACTTAGTGTTCAATTTATAAATAAATCATTAAATTAAAATATAGCATATGAAATTTGTTATTATTTATAAATCACTTTAGTTAAAGTCCACAAACAACTCTTATGCAAAAGCACATGAGACAAAGGAAAATACTTTTCAACAAAATAAATATGTGAATTGACAATGGTGACACGGCAGCAATGAACATTTATTTGATAAATAAATACGGGTTGTACTTTATTGTGAATGATAATGATTATGTAAATAGATACAAAATAATGCCAGTAAAAAATGAAATAGCAAAACAATGCCACGTGAAATCTGAGTATGAAGCAACGCTTCGCTAGACGGACATCCGTGTACTTCTCTTTACCAAATTGTTATAAAAAAATTCCCGTTTTTTTCCACAACAAGTAGGAAGGGAAAACGTCACTCCAATTGTTATTTGAGATAAAAGAACGATATCCAGTTGTTCATCAACACAAAACAAAATCGCGGTTTATTCAACAATGACAAATACGGATACAGTTTAATTCAATTTGCAAACGATACTGGCCAATGTGTATCATATTCAAATGGAAATTGCAAAACATTTAGAATAAATACAAGTAAAATACAACAAAAAAGTTTGAAACATAATAAATACTTGAACAATAAATTACATATTCGATGATCCTAGAATTATTGTTATGACAAATCTTCATGAACTTTGCCTTACAAACGTCCCTCTGTTTTTTAAAAGAGTTATAATAAAGGCGATAGAAAATAGTTTAAGCCCTAAGAATTTGGCGAGATGTTGATGAGTGAAAGGGCTGATATAAATACAAAGAAATGAAGAATAACTAAAAAGACACTAAATGTCAATTTTTTTTACATTCCTTGCTGCCCTTTAGTTTCATCTTGATCCACATTCGACTTCATCGAAACGTTACGTCATCAAGGATGCATAAATAATGATCAATGAATGAATATGATTCAATTCTACCTATTCCATGTGTACAAAACATAAAGACCTTTGAAAAATGTTCGTGATATATTTCAGAAGTGTAAAGTCATTTACACGTATGAACTAATATATACCGACTGAATTCAAATTAAAAATCGAACTTTTAAAAATGAAAAACACTATCGAACCCTGTTTCCTATCAATGTGAGACAGCGTCAACGTCGGTTTGATTCATTGCATTTCGGTGACCTTGCCCTATAACGTAACATTTGATTAATTAATTCCGGTGACCTTGACCTATGACGTAACATTTGATTAATTCATTCCGGTGACCTTGCCCTATAACGTAACATTTGATTAATTCATTCCGGTGACTTGACTATGACGTAACATTTAATTAATTCATTCCGGTGACCTTGCCCTGTGACGTAACATTCTTCTCGGCGCATGCGCACACCTACAACCGACTTGCAATGGCTCCCAAACAGGCTCATAAACATAAACGTCATCAACGCAAGCATTGCGTCGGAATACCTTCGTGTAGTAGAGGATTGGCTGGCAGTCCAAGAGACGTGTCCTCCTGCGATTGGACGACAGGCATTCAACGCAGTTACACTTCGTTTCAACCATAGTGTTTGGCTTTCTGTTTTCGTCGAAGTTCAGAACGTAATGAAATGGACATACATTTCCATCGTAATCACGTACTGCTTCTTCCCAGGTAGGACAGCGTGCGTGGCCAGTCAGTAGTGATCTTCTTACGTCAACGAATTCTGTAGGTATTATAGAAAGGTTGGCAACCGTCTGGGAGAGTGGGGGGATTTGGAAGAAACTGTCATGGAGTCGGTCTTCAAAGTCGTCTTTGGTGTGGTTTGGTTCCCGACATGTCTCAGACACATGAGACGTCACCGCGAGCACCAAAACGACCTGTGGTTGAAGAAATAATAGTTGAAATCCGTAACGGAAATGTTCAAAATCTAACAGAAAAATAATTACGTGAAAAAAATTTTTGAAAAATAATTTACATCAAGTTTCATAATCCTTCACTCTTTTTCGTAGAAACAAGACACATTCTCCTTTAATCCGATTTAGTACTTTAGTAGACGGAGGGTATCTACCATTTGAATGCCCTATTAAAACGCTTTTACTACTTTTTAACATGTAGAGATTCAGTAATAAACGAAAACAATGTGATCAGCTGCCATTTTTTTGTGAAATTTGGGCGGCCATTTTGTTTTTTAATTTTGAGGGTCAAAAACACTTTTTTTAGCTTTGTTTCCCATTTGGTTGTAATCAGCACCCTTAAAATAGGTAAACTGGATACCAAATCCTTCTAAAAATTCGTCTTGCTTTCATCTTATCCATAATCTGTCCTAGTCTATCTAGAATATTATTGGTCACATTTCATGTTAACACACCTTGTGTTAAATTGGCATTTACATTAAGGATGGTTGTTGATGTCAAATACTATAGCTATTAGTATAGTAAAATTTAATTAAGGGCATTTTGAAATATTATTTCAGTTAATGTAAAATTTAATATTAAACATTTTATTGCATATTTTAACTAAGTCATAAAGCTATGCATTAACATTTTAAACATTAAACTTTTTGTTGCAATTTTTATCATTGCGATAAGTTTTGTTTTTATATTTGCTAAAAATCAATTAAATTGAAAATCAATCTATGTAAAGAAACAATATTTGTTATTCATAAATCACAAATATCACAAAACTATGATTGCGAATAATAACTCGTTTCTTGTTATTTGGAAATGAACATGTGACGTTTTATCATTCACTCCCATACAAACTACCAATATAAAACTTTATAGTAGTTGACTCAAAGCCAATATAAAGTAAAAGAATAAGCAACTAAATCATTACTCACCAACAATGTGTTGAGGTACATCTTTCTAGAGTTTTGCAAAGGATTTGTGAATTTAGATATTTCGGGAGATATATATACCCGATATCAGGTCTATTTTGGGGTGTGGGTGTGTGTTCCATTAGTGACATGGTCGAATTCCATCGCTCCTTCTTCCGGGGATTTTTTTTTATCTTAAATATAACATTTACAATAGATGCGATTATCTTCCCTGAAATTGATAAGGATGGATGGATAGGTTAATTATATATTGTTCCGTATGATACAATTTGTGTAACATACGCATGAGTTGTTTTTAAAAGGGCGATGCAAGCAAGACTGTTGGATAAGGCATGGTTCCCTTCTCCGCCCAATTAATTTTTCTACGGGACTTCCTTGCTCTATTCAACAAGAGCATTACTCAAAAGACTACCGATTTAGGAATCAAAGGGGTAGTGTCAACCGATTTGAAGTCGTGATGAAGACTACATCTGTGATGGATAATCTTTTATTAAAATATTTTCGTAATTGTAGAAAAAAATCTGATAAAATTCCCGTTCTACGTGGACTGGATCCGGCAAAGAGTGGATAAGGGATCAATTTATGACGTTGTTCATTTTGTTGAAGATGCTTTCACAGTTTTGTGGTTGCTTTTGTATTTTGTTGCACAGCTAGCTGATAATTTTGTAGTCAGTGAATGTTAAAATAATCCAAATTGAAGAGACCATAGGATTGGCTACTATGAGGTAATTAAATTAGAAAAATATTCCAGTTTGTACATGGATGCTATTATTGCTTGAAAACTAAATTAATTAATTAAATCATTAAATTCAAACTCGGGTTTTGTCTCAAAATGCTGCAGATGACATGTCCTTATAAATATGTTTGATCAGTTTTGCATGATATTTTATTTGGTTCTAAAATGTACCAAATTACAATATGTGCTGGTTCGGGTTACATCTTCTTACTCGACTTTCATATTCACCCCCAAATGCTTGAAATACCAAATATATATATAGTTATATAGTTAACTTTGAAGCCGAGGGTATCCTTCTCCACTTCCCAAAAGTTCTGAACTTTCTAGATCCAGGTGTTTGACTCCTTTTGCTCTTTCTTCAGGTGGAATGGAATCCAGTACTGTGTGGCTATTGCTCATCCACGAAAACCTCCTTTCTGACAGAGGAGAGTGATTCGTTGCACAAGAGTTATGGCCCTTTCTTCACTGCAAGCAGATTTCAGACAGTCGTCTACATAGAAATTCTTCCTTATCATTTCTATCACTTCTTCTTCAAAGAATTCTTGGTTTACTTCTGCTGTCTTGTGTAGTGCTTCATTGGAGCAGCTTGGTGACGACACTGCTCCAAACAGGTGAACTGTCATCCTGTATACTGTTGGCTCTTGTTGCACATCATCGTCTTCCCACCAAAGGAATCGCAGGTAATATCGGTCTTCTTCAGGAACTTACACCTGATAAAACATGGATTCAATATCACCCATTATGGCAATGTTTTCTTGTCTGAATCTTAAGAGAACTCCAATGAGCTTGCTTGTCAAGTCTGGTCCTGACAGGAGTTGACTGTTTAAGAATATTCCATGGTAGGTGGCTGAACAGTCAAACACCACGCGTATCTTGTCTAGCTTTCTGGAGTGATAAATACCATGGTGGGGTATATACCATTCTTTCCCATTTCTTTCTTCATTCTATCTTCAGGGACTTTCTCTGCGTAACCCTTCTGTAAGATGTTGTTCATAAACACAGTATAGTCTTCGTGGAATTTCTTGTTTCTTTTCAATTTCTCTTTCAGGCTTTGTAGTCTGCGGTAGGCTTGAGTTTTGTTCTGTGGCAATTTTACATTTTCCTTTCTGAAAGGTAAGTTGAGAGAGAAATGCTCGTTCCTGTATCCTATTGAGTTTTCTACTTTGGCTTTAAAGAGTTTTCTTCTTGTGAATTTTCCTTCTTGTCGTCAATCATTTTTTCAGGGAAATTAAAGTTGATTGCCTGCTTGACAACCCTTTTTAAGTTTCGCAAACTTTCTACTTCTTCTAAAGCAGCTACTTCACTTCTAGACACAGGGAATCTATCATCTTTGTTCTCAGCAGTGCTACGTAGGACATTCCATGCTACCCATCCAAGCAGTGTTTTTGTAGCATTGGGCTTCCACGCGGACCAGATTCACTATCAGAGGGGTGTATGCATCTGATACATTATTACAATGAGGAGGCCGATTTCCGATTAGATTTGTGGCAACTTGACATCGTTGAGATGTTCCCATTTGTCGATATCACCTTGATTAGGAATGTGGTCCTTTGAGACTGGCATTCGATCTTTAGAATAAACCCTTGGAAGTTCAATGAATGTGCCTCCTGTGTAATCGCTGACTTCAAGTCCACAAACAAGGTTGGTTAGCATTGAGTGAGGCTTCCCCATGGTTTCAAGAGTTCTTCATCCGTTTTCCTTCACAGCCCAGTTGCTCTATCAACTGCTCTGAGCAAAATGAAACGCTATTCCCAGGATCAAGGAAGGCGTATGTCTCCACAGTCTTGCAGCTATTCCTCATCCTAACCCTCACGGGGATAATGGCCATGATACATTCACCTTCACCAGCCCCATAGGGGCACTAGTACAGGCACTTGTTTCCTTGGACTCTACATTCTTGGACGTACGTTGTGAGTTCTGACTGTATATGTGCAACATGGTGTCGTGGTAACCTTCGCACTTTGAGCACTTTATCTTCCATTCACACTGTTTGCCTATGTGTCCACATCTAAAACATCTAAAGCACAAGCCCTTAGTTATCATCAGGTGTAGTTTTCTGTCATGAGAAAGTAACCCCCATTCTCTACAAGAACCGAGTCCATGGCTGTTGGAACCACAACAAATACATGGAGTCATTTAGGACCTTGGTCTTTGAACATCATATTTTCTGAATGAGTTGTTACCTTGTGGCTTTGTTTCCTGTGTGGTATCTGAAAGGTTTGTGGCGAAAGTGCGAGTCCTGTTCTGTTGAGTGTTTGTCGGTCGAGATTTTGAGAATGTTGGTGATGTTTTCTGATCATAGCTGAAAGTTTTCTTTCCATAGATAGGATCAACTGCTTTCTTGGCTTCTCGTCGAACAAAGTCGACCAAGATGTAGAATTGAATGGATTGATGTCTTTCTCTAGCTGTCTGTACAAGGTTTCTCCATTTGTCATGGTACTGGTTAGGCAATTTCATAACTAATCTCTTCATGTTTTCTGGATATTCTAATATTTTGAGAGAATCAATGCTGCCTGCTGCATGTTCGCATTAGGTTGAGGAATATTGAAAACTCGTCCAAACCTTTGGCATTGTCTACCTTGATAACTGGCCATTCTAAAGCTCTTTTGATGTAGGCGGTAGCAATCAAGTCATAATTTCCATATCTCTCTCCACATTCGCTAATTATTACATTGTAAGCCATATGTCACCGTCCAAGTAGCTATATCCACGTACGATTTTGTTTTCTTCTCCAAAAGTAAACTGGTCAAGATAGTTGACGATCTCATCTACATCATCAGTGTTCAAAATCACCTTATTCTTGAACTGTCTCATGAATCTTTTATAGTCCAGAGTATCTCCACTAAATTCATCACATCTGTACTTGGCATGTTGAGATGGCGAACAACAGAAGTATAGTCAATGCCTTGCTGACGATTACTAACAGGTCTAAAGGAGGCAGAGTTTGGATTTAAAATGTCTTACTCTTAAAAGTGGTGTGTTTGTCAGCTGAAGGTTCTCTCTTAAGTTGAGATTTCTCTCACTGTAAAAATCTGTCTTGCCCTTTAACGCTGGTTTCAGATGGGTTTTGTTCATTTTCTTGAAATACTTCAGACAAGGACCTTACAAATGTTTCTATGACCTTACTTTTCGCCTCTGTGATTGCTAATTCAGTTGCAAGCTCCAGTTCCTTTTCCTCCATTTTCAATTTAAGTTTTTTTCCATTTCAATCTTCTCCTGTTTCTTTAAAGCCTTGGATTTACCTAATAGTTCAGCCTTTTTCTGTTCTTCTTCTAACCTTGCTAAGGAGATGGAACTGGCCCGACTAGGTCTTGACCCTGCCTGCGTAGCTACTGATTTACCTGTGTTGGAGACGGTCTTTCGCTGTCAAAGAATGTTTTTCAAACCAAAAAACAATCTTCAACTCGAATTCTTCAATAATAGGGGTTTCTTCTTCCTTAACAAAAGCCATGTTTTCTCTCATTTCCTCCTGATTAAGAAGTGCTGAATATTTATCCCGCAATGCAAAATGGCTTTCTAAAAGAGCTAAATAGTCTGAATGTTCTTTCCTCAAGGTATCAATATCCGGCTTCTGCAATGTTACTTTAAGAAAAGCATTGTGTCTGTCTTTCAACTTCTAAAATGAGCGACGTAACCCCTTCTCTTTCCGTTCTTTCATGTAAACCTTTCATTTATCTGTCAAGGTGCGCTGTCTAGAAGACAAAAAACTGCAAATTGTGTCTCTATATTTCTCCCCATCCATCTTTTCATCAATTCCCATTCAGTTCCAAGGTCAAAATGACAATGTTGTAGGGTTCTTATTTAAAATTACAAATGTCAATTCCTCAAGCTTTTATTCTCTGAATATTTGATGAAGATTGACTGAAAGAACAGAAAATAGGGATCATAAGTTTCAATCCACATAAATCACAACACACAAAAGCTCACATTCATTCACTGGCAAAGTTACCTTCGAAAGCAGTATACAGAAACTCAAAATTACCAAATTAACATTATGTTACCCAAACTAAATACATATGAGAATGAACTCTTTACATTTAGCATACACACTTACTAAACTTGTACTTTTGTACTGTAACTTACACTTAAGGATGTTCGCTCCTCAAATTTATAGTATTAAACTTTTTTTCCAACTTATATTTTTTAAATGATCAAAGTATATGATTGGAAAATCAGCATTAAAAAGTGGGGGTAGTGTGGATTTTTTTTTAGATATGACGCCTGTAAGATAGTGCGGTAAAGTAAAATTTTAACATGGGAGTCTATGGGAAAATGAAAAAAAAACTGCTAAAAACTTGAAAATATTACATTTCTAGTATTAAACTTTTTTTCCTTTTTTGATATGTTACAAACTCCATGTTACCCTACCGAAATCGATGAAAAAATATATGTTGTAGTGTGGGTTTTTTAAAGCTTTGATACAAAATGTACCTGAAAACCCCCTTTTTAGTCAAATTTAGGCCATTTATGCTGTTTAAGCACTTTTTAGAGGTTCTAAAGTCATATTTTCTTTATTTCATTTGTTTTTTAAAAGTATGTAGATGATGTAGAATACCATGAAGTAAATAAAATCTTTACTTAATCATATTTCATTTTTGAAGTTCAACAGGAAGGAGCGGACATCCTTAATACCTATATACCCCCACCAATACATTCAAGCCAGTTTACATATAAACAAACTTCATTATCGGAACACTATATATATATATATATATATATATATATATATATATATATATATATTCAATGAAAACCAAGGAACGGTCTCATGCATGTGTAGTAGCCGACAACTATGAATTGTTCTATTTTCGTTATACTGTACTGATTGACCTTAAACTGGTTATTTTCGATTAAAGTTGATAATTCTCAATTAAATAACACAAATTATAATATTTAACATGTATGTGACCTCACCAACATAATTATGCCCCTCTATGTCTGTTTTGAGATGATTGTGTGATTTTGTTGCTAAAACTTGTTTTTAAAAGTTGTAAACATTTTTATCACTAACCAAAGTACTCACGGTAATAACGCTTTAGTAAACAGTTAATAAGCGAACTCTTTTCCATGATGATTGTTCTATACATTTTAACACATTTCTGTCTCATCTCTTAACACCATATATTAACATTATTAAGACAAATTATTTTATATCACACACTTGTTTTCGATTAATTCGATATTTTAAAGAAATGAATTTGATTATGGCAAGATACAATAACACCTTTCGGTAGTAGTTTGAATAACTTATTGGTGACTGTTTTATTTTTTAACTAAAATATCATTATTTAAAGTAGACAGGGGTGAGAAATGAAAGTTACACCAACATGACCCCTACCATGTTCAAAATGTTGTAAATGTGTGCAGGACGAAGCACATTTATTGATTCTCACACAGAGTATGTGTTATATGTCGATGAGCAGTTGTGTTTTATCAAAATTAATTTGGAGGAATTTCAAAATTTAAATTTTTAATTTTGATAAAAAAAAAATTCAAACCGCCTAGAGGTATTCTTTGACTGATTTAATGTTTTGGACTAATTTCACAAACTAGTCCGTTTTTCAATACGACGTCGAAAACTCGAGATATTTGACTTTGAAAATTATACATATGATAAATACAACTGAGCCATATACTTTCTTTTGCCCGTACGTTTAGGTCAAAAGACATGATTAACCTTTTATGGAATTTATGGAGCAGGGATGGAGAATACTGTGTTGAATAATGATATATCCGCTAGTAACAGATATTTATATTTTTTAACAAGTGCTAATTTACTTTGATTTGCGTCATGAAAATATCCTGATTTAATAAATACTGTTAAATCTGTTACTGTTCCTGTTACTGATGAATGAATTATTATAGCTATTATCGCAAAGTTAATTAATATGTGGATTGCTACAGAATGCCTTGGTAAAATGTTTTTTAAATTTTTTTTATTTAACACCAATACTGAAATATCAGTCAAATAAACACACTTATACTGACTTTTAACAGGAAATATTTTACCTTAGAGAGAACGTTTGAATGATCTGCGTTAATTTGTGAACATTGTATTGCAATAGTGACTTGCTGTTTTTGTAGATTTATTAGATTCAGGACACATTTGTTTCACATATTAATACTTAATAGAAATTTCTTGAAATGGTGGTACATGTAGTTACAGAATATAAATTTCAAAACAGTAAACCATATGAAAGACTTCTAAATAATAATATTATGTTACAGGAATTTACAAAAAAGCATGCACCTCGAAGTGTGAACAAATTATGTCCTTGTTATTTAATCCAGGAATGTGTTTAACCTCCTACAGTCTATCCTCACACAATAAAACGACAATCCTTAAATCCTGTTCAGATTAAATCTTTGAAACTCACCTTGTTGACCAAATATATATCCAGTTTGACAGGTAGATATCGTTAGCGGATATTTTCGCATTTAATGGTGTGGAATTACCTATTCTTAAAGCATCATATACTCGTCTAGATTTACCGGGCAAAAGTAAGGCAACACAATTTCCATCGATCAAAATTAATTTCTTCAAAATCAATGTGTCGCTTTTTCGAAATAGTTTAATTTGAACAGAATTTTTTACATTTAGGTGAAAATTGAGAAAATATTGAATTCACTTGATAAGAATTATTGTCTACATGATGTATCTTCCTGGATTTGAATTCATTGAAGCATTTCTAATGAACATGCAAACAATTGTGACTGTACTATTTCAGTCGCATATCTTTCCTCTTCGTGGGGTGATCTAAAAAGATTATTTATTTATTTATTGTTATTTTTACATGTATAATGCCCGCTTAGTTTCATGAAAAACAAGTACCATTCACCTGTAATTAAGAATTATTATAAGATGTGTATATATATATATATATATATATATATATATATATATATATATATATATATATATATATATATATATATATATATATATATATATATATATATATAAATAAAAATGTATATATATATATATATATATATATATATATATATATATATTATACAAGTTACAAATATACGAGGATATTAGAAGACACGAGGATGATGATTGTATTTATCATTCAACAATTATTAACAAAATAATAAACATTTCTGCCACACAAAACTGTCATTTGACTTCTTCAGCAGTGAGTTCGGTAATGTCATAGCATTGTGACGTCATCAACATTGTGGCCTCATAGCATTGTTATGTCATCAACTTTGTGACATCATGACATTGTCAGCAGTGTTCTCACTGATGTCAAAGCCTTGTGATGTCATTAACTGATGATGTAATAGGATTGTGACGATTTAATTGTTGCGATATTTACAATGTAGATATCGCTTGTAGATATCGTTTGCCAAGCGATATGTACTGTGGGAGCCAGTTTTGGATGATAAAACATATTATTATATATGCGTATTATAATATATACATGAACAGTTTCTTTATCTATACTTTTTTATATTTATTTATGTATATGAGTATGGTATTTTACATTTCTACTTTGTTAGTAAGGGAAAACGATAATATGTTATGTTTCCTACAACTCTTTCAGTATAAATTTTCCATGCGCGGGTGTATTAGATTTCTGTATCCGGGTATTACTGTTACATTGTACAATTTTCACTCTCATGAGTGAGTTTCCTAGACATACAATACACATGAATGAAATGACATCACTTCTTTATCCTGTGATTTTCCCATTATGTGATGAATAGGTAATGTTCTTGACGACAATTTTCGTCCTTTCAAAGAAACGAATGCAACTCATTATTATTCCATGTAACAACAATTACAGTTGTTTTGTTATCCAAAGCTTTTTTGCTCGAATGTAATTATTTTGTACTTTTTCAAGAGCATTTCATCCTTATAGTATTTTTAAAAAATAATAAAATACGTGATGTTGTGCCATGTTTCTTTCCTTGCAACCCGGAAGTCAGTGATGCCCATGTTGAATGAGTTATGAATGGAACGTTTCGCTCGAGTGATACCATCATATACTCGACTACACATGAACAGTACGTTCTGTTTGAGGGTATCAAATATCAGATAAACTTTCATGAAGGTGGTTATCGTATTCTAAGGCCATGATGCATGTCAATAACTCATGTCTGCCTACTTTTAAACGAAGCATACTTGTGTGTATACAATGGCTAGTTTTTAAAGGTATCACATTTAGAATGAATCGTTCATGTAGTACGTTCCTTCGGGCGATCACGTTTCCATCTGAAGCGCAATACTTACTCCATGAACACCCTGATAATTAGAATTAAACTCTAAACGCAAAACCTACGCTTGTAAAATTTCCAAATTAAGGTACATTTATACATCGAATATCTTTTCCAAAATTAAATATGAAAGGGGCAGTAGCACGTTTTTTTGGTCAAATAAGTCGATGAAATGTATTTGAAAAATAATGTCACCAATAGTAAACACCCTTATCTCCTCAGAAAATCAAGTTATAAGACGAGTGTACATGGTTCCGTTAAGCTATGGGAATCGTTTATGTCCTTTGAAATAATAAAATGTGTTCACAATAAAATGGCCGCCATGCAATTGTTATACGCAACACCGTAATTACCAATACGGCTAATTGGTTTGTGTTATAAGATTTGTACCCTCTAAAGTAAATATAAATGACATAAACTATCATTACAAATGGGAAATTTGAACAAATAAAATTTGCAAACACTATATTTATTTAAAGAAAGACAAGGATATTTTATGGATGATCAACTACTTTATTTCACAATGGCGACGTTATGGATGCCATTATGAAATAAAGAAGTTGATCATTCATAAAATATCCTTGTCTTTCTATTACACCAACTTCTAGAATGCCTCTCAAACAGATCTATATTTATTTGACAAATCATCCATGTACATTTGACATGGGAGCAATAATGAGTATAGGTATATCACAATATGTACACTGGAGATGTGCAAGGTGATAGGTTTATCGTATACTTCTTCGTATTATGAAACAACGCAATATTAACAACACTTATGAATTTGAACTTATCAACTATTGAACGAGGTCTTTCACAATGGCTACAGCGCAGTAAACATGCTATTTATATTTTGGAACCCGTCTAGTCATGTTAGACATGCACAGCTGTATTGCCTACAGCTGCGTACCGAAAGTTTGTTCACCAACATCTCAGTGCAAATATCATGTAAATTGACGTTGAATTGAATTGACGTTCAATAAAATTACATCGCATACAGTGACAATGAATCATATATTCATTAATAAAATAATAATTCTCAAACGTATCCTGTGTCAGTGGTGCATGTTTATGAATTTTTGCATAATGAAATAGACAGATGGGGTCAAATTTTGAAAATTCAAATTTCATTAAATTTCGAATAATATATATATATATATATATATATATATATATATGTATAAGTTAGACCATGAGGGCCTGTTGTCTTCAACGATCAGACAACAAGGCCCGAATGATCTAATGTTGCCAAATAAGACTACCTTTGTAAAGCTTTATCTAATCAACTAATTTAATATTTGTTCTCGCGAACTATATTGTATTGGACGAAGCACACATGTGAAGCCAATGTCACATACGAAATTGACATCAAAACAATACCACAGAGATCGTGAAAATCGCGTTTGAGTGAATTTCCACAATTTGCACGTGCGAGTGAACCTCTGACTTGCGCACATGGCGCTCCAGTCATTTGAAAACAGGCATTTGAAATGTTCAGTTGTCGATATATATACAACTGTATCTATGTTGATAAGGACACCAAAGCTCGAGAAGAACCACCCGAATACTTCTGAACGGAAACATTGATATCACTGTACATACTTAATGCTTACTCACAGATGTTCAAACTGTAAACACAATATTGATGTAATAAAATGTTTAGTTGAGTTATGTTCTTCTTTTAATACAAGCATTTGACGAGACGATGAAACTACGTAAAAATGGGAATCGTATAAAAAGTAGTCCCGGCCGTGGTCTAACTGAAATTCACGTTGTTTATACCACGGCTCAAACAACAGCAGCTATGGTCTATATATATATATATATATATATATATATATATATATATATATATATATATATATATATATATATATATATATATATATATATATATATATATATATATATATATATATATATATATATATATATATATATAATTTTCATATGTGGCTGATGTAACCTTAAATTTTTGCAGCTTCACTATATAGCACAATTCGTATTTCTAACAAAGCTTTGAATTACATGCCATTGAGTTTTAAAAATCAAGGAAACATATGAGTTTGTATTAGCCAATAAAATGACAAATATCTATCCTTTTTTGGCGTATACAGCAATACGTAAATAAACTACTGTAAATGCAATATTAAAGAATTAGGAGTTGATCGAACATCCTGTTGGGGAAAACGTCTTACCCCTCTTCCGTGTGATCCACACTAATATTTATAATAATAATATACCCACCCATATAATAACAGTTATTAGCATCAAACATGCATGACTTCATACATGTCATCTACGTCTACGCCCTATGCATTCTTGTTTACTTTAGTTAAAACAACATATGACAACGAATAATTTTTAAAATGGATATATTCAGTTTTCTCTAAAATGGTTTCGAAAAGCAAACAAAAGCCTTTTCAAATTAGTAACATTTCTTAAACTTTTTCAAACATGTTTTTGAAAGAAAACATCGTTCAGTTACGTTTTTAATAAAAGGGTCTGAAACATCGAACCTGAAAACTGTTTATGAACTTACTACTTTTTTTTTAGTAAAAACAAGCTTAAAAGGTAGATCATATTGCATAAGATTTATGCAAGTCAATACTTTTTATAAGTATTTTTCTTTATCCTCATGACTTTGTTATTTGAATTTTCATTTTGTGCTCTCTGAAAATATGACAAATGAATTCATGATACTGGTGGTAAAATCTAGTTGGTTTAAGTGTTAAAGGTGTTTTAGTATAGTCCTAAAAAGATAATTATCCTGATTCAGGGGCTCTTCATACATACTGAGGCCCTGTAACAAGCATAGTTATCATGTTATCTTTTTCTTAAGTTTGTGGGGCAGTAGTGATGGATTTTCCATGGTGTATAGAGGGCGTATTTGGAACGTACATGTATGATGAAATAAACTACCGGGCAAAAGAAAGGACTCACCTCAGTTGATTTTATCATATGTATGATTTTCAATTGCAAATATCTCAAGTTTTCGATGTCATAATCCAAAACTGATAAGTACAGGTGTTTAGTTAGCAGTCAAAGAATACTTCTACATGTTTTTTAATTATTTTTTTAAAAATGAAATTTTAAGTTTAATTTTGTTTTTAAATTATTGTTGATGATACACAACTGTTCATCGACATATAAGACATATCCTATGTGAAAATAAATAAATGTGCCTGATTCTGCACACATTTAAAACAAATTTAAACAGGGCAGGGGTCATGTTGGTGAAAATTTCATTCTTAACCCTGAATTCATTACAAAAAGATATTTGAACTAAAATTTAACCCCAGTCACCAACAAAGTCATTCAAACTACTGCAGATAAGTATAATTGTATCGTGTCATAGTCAAATACATCTGATTTCTTTTAAATATTGAATTAATCGAAATAAACTTAGGTGAGTCCTTTCTTTTGCCCGGTAGTTTATGTTAAAAAATATTGAATGATTTTAAGATTTTCCTTTCCATAACCGAATTTCTTTATTTTACTTCTGATATTCAAAAACCTCTCTCATTAGGAAATCCACGCATATAGATCTATCTGACAGCCCAATCAGACGGTGCGATTTGTAGGTGCAACTTGTTCTGTTAAACTCAAAGTTGATTACATGTATGTTGAACTGTGAGAACAGCAGTCGTGTCAATTGAATGTTGTTAAAAGGGTCTATCGGGATATTTTTTGTGGAAACGAAATTCGAGATGATTTTCCTGTTTACACATATATGTTATTGATACATGATTAAACCACAGTCAAATTGAAATATACTAATGACGGTGATATTTTATATATTCACAACTTGAAAAACACAGCGCACATTTCACCAATCGTAAAACACCATTCTCTCTTCGGAAAATCAAGCTAAAAGTGAGTGTACATGGCTCATGGGGATCGTTTTTGTCATTCGAAATAATAAAATGTGTTCACAATAAAATGGCCGCCATGCATTTTTTGCTTTATACACAACACTGTTATCACTACTACGGATAATTGGTTTGTGTAATGGGATGTTTTATACTCTAAAGTAAATTCAAATGGCACAAACTATCATTATAAATAGGAAATTTGAAAAAATAAATTTTGCAAAAACATGCTACTGCCCTTTTAAAGAATAATTAATTAAGGGAAAAGGTTACGTGTAAGAAACTGTTTTTTTTAGTTTTGTCCGTGTGAAAAATTATTATATTGTAATACAGAGAGCACCCATGTATGTGTATATTAAGTGTCCAACGTGGAGAAGTATATAAGCAAATTTAAATATTACACAGAAGACGTATATCAACTTTCATAATCAATATTTTAAAATTTATCAAATTGATTATGAAAGTCTTCGGTGTATTATTTAGATTTGCTTATATGTATCACCAATTGATTCACGGACTTCATTCAATCATTCTGGAACGATTTGATTCAAATAAAGTAATGATCTCGTACATATTCGTACAAATTCCAACAAACAAATGCTATCATTATATGATACAAGTTTAATCTCAAATGTAACAGTCAAATATATAATGCACATTTTGATAAATTAAATTAAATAATTGTGAATCTCAAAAATCCTTATAAACATTTATACATTGTTATGAATACACTTGATATACTTGGTATATCCAAGTATTTCCTTCCAGGGAAAGAATGTACATTTCAAAGTCTCTGTTAAGTACTTCAGACTTTCCGTGCCATTGTGCAATTGTCCTTTGTATAGCGTATAGCTTTTCGTTTGGGACTGTTCCTTGATAGAATTCAATGCCTTGTTCAGAATTCAATGCCTTGTTCAGAATTCAATGCCAGCAATCTCGAGTTTAGATTTCAGCATATGTACCGCGTTCAGTCTCTGGTGTACAACGTGAGTTTTATACACGCGCAGCTGACGGCAATATTTTCAAATACGATATGACAAAGATTGTCATTTTCACACATCAAAACCGGAATACTCATATACTGTGGCCTGCAGGCGTATCTATGTCCAAGCTCCATACATCGTCGGCATCTGCATCGTGCCTGCTGCATCGTTTCCGGAATACGTCGGGGGTTGACGTCAGTGACAACGTCATAAGGGCAGAGAGACCGTTCAGCCTCTACTGTTGGGTTGTGGGTAATGGTACAAAATGCTGGGATGCGTCTCTGTCCTCTGTGTAGCGCTCCTGTTGTGAGAGACGTTGATAAATTGCCCCACAGTGAACGTAGTTCACGCCAAGTCACGACGTCAGTTGACGTTACACTGTTGACGTAAAGTGACGTCGTAAAAGCGACCAAATAAACCGTTGATATATGCATAGCGGTGTTGTAAAATTTTCTCGTATGTGACTTAAGAACTTCGTTACAGTCTTGAGTCCTTGGTGGAGTTTGTGTTTTGCATTTCTTAACCAATATTTATATACAGAAATAAATTGATTAGTTCCGGTTATATTAAAAATATAACGACAGGGTTTTAAAAATGTTGTGAAAATAACATCAGTCATTTGAACAAGATATTTCTCGTCCAATAAAATACTGAATAGAATGAATATATCTCTTGGATGATAACGCTATCTTTATTTTGACGGCAGTTACCCTCAAGTCCACTCAAAATGGCTGTTACTTCTAATCAACATCATGATATGACAGAGGAGATTTCTTGAGGTCCCCACAAGTTGACAAATTGTGTCATCTTGCAGCTAACTTTTCATTGGTTTCTGGTATTAGTTTGATTAAACATATTTTATTCATTCAAAGGATTAGGAACAAGTTCTCCAACTTAGAATACCCCCTCCCTATTATCTTGATAACATATAATGACGTCATGGTCAGACTCGGAACATTTTCTCCGCTTTGAAAAATTACCTAACAAAAAAATATTTTTTTACTAATTTTAAATCATAGTATTTTAAAACATCGTTGAAATTCAAAAAATTTAAAAGAACGAAAAAAATTCCCTAAAACCACTCATCGAATTTGGATTTTGATGTTGTCTTAATACTGCACTCTAAGGATTTTTGCAATGCCAGGTATGATATGCATTATCCAAATATAACATATAAATCTTTTGTTAAAGGGGCAGTAGCACGTTTTTTGCAAATTTTATTTTTTCAAATTTCCCATTTAAAATGATAGTTTATGTCATTTATATTTACTTTAGAGGGTAAAACATTTTATTACACAAACCAATTATCCATAGTGGTATTAATGGTGTTGCATATAAAGCCAAAATTGCATGTCGGCCATTTGTTTGTGAACACATTTTATTATTTCGAATGACAAAAACGATTCCCATGGCTTTACAGAACCATGTAAACTCATTTTTTAACTTGATTTTCTGAAGAGAGAAGGGTATTTTACTATTGATGACATTATTTTTCAAATACATTTCATCAACTTATTTAAGCGCAAAAACGTGCTGCTGCCCCTTTAAATCTATATACGCAATATATACACGTGTTTTGGTTAGGACTTTTTCACCACTACATGTTCAGTGATCAAGAATTCATAAACTCTTCAATGAAGATGTATCTATATCGCTTTTTGTCTAACTAAAGCAATGCCGTGTTGAAAGCTAATAAACTCACGGGCAAAAGAAACGTCCCCATACAAAATACAAGATATTTCAATCATCGGGCGATAAATGCGACTGAAACAGCGTTACACCATGTCTTCAGAACCCAAAAATACTAAATATGAATTTTCAAAACATTATCTATTCATAACTCTGAGAAACACAAGTTTTAAGAAATGGTCGTTTTGGAATCTCCTTAACTAGACGAGATAGAAGCCTCAAAAAGCCAGTTTTGGCTTGTTTTGAGACGTCCTACAGTAAAGACGCGTCAACAAATTTAAATCAAAGAAGGTTATTTATGTCGAGGATATCTTAAGTTAATTAAATTTCTACTTTTTCAATGTTTTAAACTCAAATACTAAATATTGTGGGCCAAAAACATCTTTAAAAGACGATTTTAGCACCCCATGTCAATTTGAACAGATGTAAAAATAAAAATTGCATACTCTGATGTATGAAATTGTGAATATTTCTTAAGAAAACATGTGGCTACCAAATACATACAAAATCTATTTTCTCCGACATCAATATTTCATTTTATACTGTTTTCAAAATGTGGTGATGTTTCTTTTGCCCGTGAGTATATTACCTTAGCCCACGCGGTATCTCCTGGTGAAGAAATAAATTCAGATATTATATATTATAGATAAAGATCCAATGTAATTCAATCCTAAAAAATTATATTCGATCATAAAATCTGTCTGTTATTGAAAAAAGTTGTTTATCCATTTCACTTGATGTTATTGTTTATATGCCCATTCGTGTAATGTGTATAAAATGTATGGTCTTACATGCGTTGATTGTGCATGTACATGACCAGAAATGAATAAAGTTATAAAAAAAAAAATAATTCAGATATGAAAAATAAACTAACGGACAAAAGAAAGTATAACACTCACTTGTTTTCGATTAATTCAATATGAGAAATGAGATGCATTTGATTATGACACGATACAATAACACCTTTCGGCAGTAGTTTGAATGACTTAATTGGTGAATATCATTATTTTAAGTAGACAGGGGTAAGAAATGAAATTTACACCAACATGACCCCTGCCATGTTCAAAATGTTGTAAGTGTGTGCAGGACGAAGCACATTTATTGATTTTCACACAGAGTATGTGTTATATACGGATGAACAGTTGTGTTTTATCAAAAGTAATTTTTGGGAATTTCAAAATTTAAATTTTATATTTTAATTTAAAAAATTAAAACCGCGTAGAGGTATTCTTTGACTGATTTAATGTTTTGGACTTATTTCACAAACTAGTCCGTTTTTGAATACGACGTCGAAAACTCTAGATATATGACTTTGAAAACTATACAAATGATAAATACAACTTATCCATATACTTTCTTTTGCCCTTACGTTTATATAGTTGAATTCAAAAACGTTGTGGCGTGTTACATTACTAGTGCACGATCAAATATTACTCATATCATTAAATAGTGCAAACTTTCTTAAAGGGGCAGTAGCACGTTTTTTTCTCTCAAATAAGTCGATGAAGTGTATTTGAAAAATAATGTCACCAATAGTAAAAGACCATTCTCTCTTCGGAAAATCAAGTTAAAAATGACTTTACATGGTTCGATAAAGCCATGGGAATCGTTTTTGTTATGCGAAATGATTAAATTGTGTTCACAATAAAATGGCCGCCATGCAATTTTTGCTGTATATGCAACACAATTATTACCACTACGGATAATTGGTTTGTGTAATAAGATGTTTTACCCTCTAAAGTTAATATAAATGACATAAACTATCAAAATAAATAGGAAATTTGAAAAAAAAATTGGAAACAAAACTTGCTACTGCCCCTTTAAGTGCATGATGTTGCCAATATGCCTACTTTTAAGGTGTGATACATCCCTGAGTTCATACCCATTTAAAATCCATGTAAAAGCCTAATACTCTATGTGTTATATTGTATATGAAGAACATATATATTTCGATTAAAAAGGAATGATGACAATCCTGACAATTGTTAAATTTAAACTTTTTAAGAAAAAGATAATGTCTGTAGGCCTGGGTTTGGAAATGGTCAGGACTGAATTACTGACTTTAAATTATCGAGAAGTATCGCCATCTCTTGTAATTACACTCAGTCTAAATTTGATGGAATGTGGTGTGATTGTAGTAGTGTGTCTGTTTGAAATTAAAGTAATTCATGTTTTGTCTATGTCGTTATATCATCTGTCAGAATATGTTTCTCAATATATTCTGTAACGAGCAATATGCTAGTGGAATTTATCAGTGAAATAAACGGCCAATCAAGCAACAGTGACGATATCTTATATTTCACTGCGCAACTAGCCAAATAAACCTGGTGTTTGGCAAACTCAATTAATCCTCTATTTAATTCCGATATATGTCTTTATAATTTGCTGGTAAAAACTTTCATGATGTTTAAAAAGTTCAGTAGTAACTGTAAACTGTAGTATAAATACCGTTGACAAGATCGGGCATTTATACCAGTATAACTTGCACTTCAAACCGTTTATAAGCCATTGAACAAACACATTTTGAAATATATTTCTTAAATGCATGATGATGACATCTTAAATCATATCGCGCTAAGAAAACATTATTTGTTGCAGACAACTGTTCTTCATGAAGTTGGTTCGGGTGAAATGCTACATTGAATATGAATGCAGTATCATCCATGGTTCGCTGGCTACAGCCGATGCTCGCAGGTTCCACCGCAACGTATAACCACATGATGTTGTTGGCTTTCTCCCTGCCATAATACCTTATGCCCTGACTTGAATGAAATTCAGTGAAGCAGCATTAACCCCAAAATTACCCAAAGAGACGTTTCCGAGTTGTATCTGACAGTTGTGCGAGGGGCACTCCATAGACATCACAATTCATTTCCATTAATTACAAATATATAGTTCTTATGTTATGTGAGAAAATGAAGAGTGTGTTTACATGTATGTGCAACTTACCCCCTCAAGGAATAACACGCGCCAGCTTCCATCACTGGCTAATTTCCTAAACTTTCCTGTGCCTGCAAAGCAGATCACACTATGGAGTTCAAGTCCAGAGCCCCACTGCACTAGCACAGGCTAATTAGGGAAATGCGGCAAGGCTTGTGTATTTGGGAGGGTTTGGTTGAAGATGGCTTTTTCATGGAGAACGTGCATCTTCTTTCTCGCAAATACAAGCACACGTTCAAATTCCACTTTTTCTTACTCAATAAATAATAAAATAATATTAAGCCAGCAGTTTTATTAAAATCGAGGTAATCGAGTCGACGCTTTGACAATGGTTTTCAAAGAAAAAATCTTGATTCCTTTTTTCAATCATTTTTCATTTGTGTGTTATTATTAACATGTATGTCAATTCTTAACAACCTATGGCAACATACAAACAGAAAGTATATTGAAGTATATGTTTATCTTAACGTACGTAAATGAAATGTAATTGTAAAACCCAGGACATAAAATTTCTCAATTATTAATGTTCATTTGGAGATTGGGATGCCCGTGACAGTTGGTATATTTTGCAGGAGTTGAGTTCGGTAGAAATGTCCAGATACATTCTGATTGAATGAGATTTATGTCACTTGGGTTTGTAGTAGTTGGGTCTGTGTCACTGGGGTCTGTAGTAGTTGGGTCTGTGTCACTGGTGTCTGTAGTAGTTTGGTCTGTGTCGCTGGGGTCTGTAGTAGTTGGGTCTGTGTCACTAAGGTCTGTAGTAGTTGGGTCTGTGTCACTGGGGTCTGTAGTAGTTGGGTCTGTGTCACTGGGGTCTGTAGTAGTTGGATCTACGTCACTGGGGTCTGTAGTAGTTGGGTCTGTGTCACTGGGGTCTGTAATAGTTGGGTCTGTGTCACTGGGGTCTACGTCACTGGGATCTGTAGAAGTTGGGTCTGTTTCACTTTGGTCTGTGGTACTGCGGTCTACGTCACTGAGGTCTGCTGTACTTGGGTCTACTTCACTGAGGCCTGCTGTTCGTGGGTCTACGTCACTGAGGTAAGTTGTAGTTCCGCCTGTGTCACTGGGGTCTTAGGCTCTATTATATGTGTCACTGATTGTGGCTCTAGGGTTTGTGTCACAGGGGTCTGTGGTAGTGGGGTCTGTATCACTGACGTCTGTGGTACTTGGGTCTGTGTCACTGATGTCTGCGGTACTGGTGCTTTGGTACTGGGGTCTGTGTCACTGAGGTCTGTGGTACTAGGGCCTTTAGTACTGGGGTCTGTGTCACTGAGGTCTTTGGTAACGAGGACTTTGTTGCTAGGGTCTGTGGGTGGTTTGGTATCTGATATTAGTATGCGAAGGTGATATCTGACAAATAGCCACTTGTACATTATGCCAGCAGTTCATGAATCCAAAAGCCTCCAAACAGTCACGCCGTTCTGTGTATAATCCGTTATTCCTGACCAAAGAAGTCAAACCACTTCTTTCTGCGGTTTCCTGTGTGGGAACAAGTGCATCCTACGGGAATTTGCTCAGCATCCCAAAAGAATTCGAATTCCTGCTCCACACATATCTGTCTTATAACGGGGAAACTGTGATATACCGGGCGGCATCGGAATCTGTTGTCTATACATCTCGCGCATGTGCAGTTGGCATAAATTATATTGTGAGGGTACCTGAAACAAAAAAATACTAACTCAAAACATGGTCTGAAGTATTTAAAGAGCCATCAAGGATGTTGATGAACATATAGGAAAATTGCTAAAAATCTTTCTCCGTGAAATATATACACTTAATTTTTCAGATATGTTCCACATTACATGAGAGAAAAATAACAATCTGAATAGCGACTTTGATAAAATGGTATTGGGCTATTGCACAGAGACCGTTTGTGTTAAAGGGGCAATGGTACGTTTTTTAGCTCAAATACGATGATGAAATGAATTTTTAAAATAATGTCACCAATAGTAAAACACTATTCTCTCTTCAGGAAGTCAAGTTTAAAAATGAGTATACATGGTTCGGTAAAGCCATGGGAATCGTTTTTATAATTCATAATGATAACAGGTCCTTGCAAGTTTTGCTTGATACACAACACCACTACGGATAATTGGTTTGCGTAATAAGATGTTTTACCCTCTAAAGTAAATATAAATGACATAAACTATCATTATGGGAAATTTGAAAAAATAAAATTAGCAATAAACGTGCTACAACCCATTTAAGTGTATACTCAATCCAAACTAACACAATTAATGTAAACAAGTATATTCTATTGAGAATATTCTCGCCATTATGTTTTAAGTGGGTAGCATCCCATACTGCCTACAGTCCCAATCTGCCTACAGCTTATAACAACATGTTAAGGTCCAGTGATCAGGAAGTGAGGGTTATGTGCTGACCTGTTCTACCTCAATGAACTCAACCAAATTATCGGTTCCAGATAATCTTTATTTCGTCTGCACTAGCTCAGGGGAGGGGAGCAATAACAAAGGTACAACATATTTTGCATATACACAGTATATCTCAATCTTTGCATGGTTATGCTTTCACTGTCATACATGGTTTTTCAATTATTTGTCAAATACTTTGTAAAGTTGATGAAGTGTCTTCTGACATTTAAACGATAGCGGTATCCCGCAAAGAATACTTGCTGTCCTGCTTGTGAAGTGATGTATTCAACACGCTGTACCATTGCCATTGTTGGATGAATGCTGTTGGTTCCCTAAGTTATCTTGAGCTAATTTAACTGAGTTGATATAATGTTCTCAATAATGTATATATTTCCATTATCTTAGACAGTTATCACACAGGATTTAAATACAAGCTAAGTTAATTCTACTCTGCAATGATAAATACAAAGATTAACTGTTTCTAAAGAAAACATGTTAGTGCAGCACAGAACAGAACAGATTTTATTCTAAAAAAACACACACACGTGATATAGAGAACATACAGGTATATACAAAGATATAAGAGTATGACATTATTCAAAAAGGGGTAAACAGCATTTTGACATATTTTAATTGTTATATCATTAAAGGTTCATAATCACATTTCATTATATATATTCATTTAGAATGTGCGAAGATGCATGGATTCAGTTAGTCCTTTTAATTAATTAATTAATTCTCTGACATGATTATTTTTAATATTAAATAAATAGGTTAACAGTTTATGTTTAAGTAAAGAAAAGATGTTAGTGAGAATACGAAGGGATTCAGTTAATCCTTCTCTGACATGACTATTTGTTATGCTTAATTAACATGTTAACATTTTCTGTATAATTGTATAACTAAAGATAATCTGTTATTAAACTGGTTGGTAGAAGCATGCATTTAGGTACTCTGACATGATTATTTGTAATACTAAATGAACAGGTTAACATTTTCTGAATGAGGTTGTTCTATTATGCTATGGGTAAAAAATCATTTCCCAAACTGCCTACACTATTTTTTGTAGGCAGAGTGGGATGTAGGCAGATTGAGACTGCAGGCAGTATGAGACCTAACCTTTAAATGAAATGAAAAATAACCGGCTTAAAACAATAAGCTAAGTAAGTGTCAAATGGTAAATTGCAGGAGTATTTATGAGAGGTATAACAAATTTCAAGTTATTTATGTAATGGAGAAGAGATCAGACAGGGGTAACATGGTCACCTAATCTACAATTGAGAATATCCAATTGCAAAGGAGTCTGTACATACAAAATTTCAGCTCTCTGGAGCCACTCATTCTGGAGAAGAAGTCGTAAAAGCGAAGCTTTTACGGACGGATGGACGGACGGACGAAGTCCATATGCATCGGGCCTTTCAGGCTTGATGTGCTAAAATACTTCAAATGTACTAATTATATCCATATCCATATTTATATATATACATTTCCTCCCCAGCCTGTGAGTCTACGTTACTCTTTATCAAATTGTCTATTATATGGCCATCAAAGCATAATCCTTAGTTGTATGTTTCAATTGGATTGAGTTATAATCGTGGATTGAAAAAAATATCACGATAGAACTATCTCTTTAAGAGCCATCGAGTATGTTTGTGTTTCAAGTACAAAACTTTTTTTAAAATCATCCTTCTGATATGAATTGCTAGAAACTTTTTTTTATCTACAACATGACATAAGATGAATAATTTTCATATCACGACAATCCAATGAAAATATGGTACCCCTTCGATTGTCAGTAGAATCTGACTTCATTATAAACAAAATTCCCTTCATATGGCATAAAACGCACGACACAGCAACACGCGTTTTCAAGACATGTGGGCTTATCTGTTTCACAAGTTTCCATAGTAATCCAAACAATTTTCCGATATGTTTATCAACATACTCGATGACTCTTTAACGAACTCAGTGTATAATGTGCTAAAGGAAAGAACATTTTAGAAAATCGCTCTTTTTCAAAACCCCAATCATAGATGGACATCCCTGAACGGATTTTACTGACGTTTCAATGCATGAGACAAAAGGAAAGATGTTAAAACTTCTCAATCTGACACAAAATTACATTTTAGAAGCATGTTATTGTGCAGCATGATTTTCTCAGACATGTGACATCTGACACGTGACAGTGAGCCAGATGAAATCCACATGGCACGTTCTGCACGGTGAAATGTACAATTCAGCTGTCTGAAGCGAGCGTTGTCGACGAACCGCGCCGAGTTACGCATGTTCTGGGGTTATTTCGGAATATAGATTGGTCGAGATTATCAGGTGATCTGAATTTCATTGTTTTCATTTCGTGTGAACGCTTCCAAATCGTTCATACATGTGTGTACGTTTTTTCAATCTCGTGTGAACGGAACTTCTTTCTCAGTTGTCCGAGAGCTCTCGCTATAAAAATAGTCAATTTGCAACTTCACTATATTCACAAGAGTTTGAACGACGCTCTGACATCGTTCACTTCCATTGCAAACATACAAACTGACATTCAATTGTTTTTGTTACATTTCACACAGTCTAACGCGCTGAAATCATTAAATGAGTTCCGAATAAGAATATATGCATGGTGACACAAACTCGACTGACAGAGGAAGGGGCGGGGTGGCGAAGTGATTAGCGCGCTCGGTTCGGATCAAGAGGTTCGAATCCCGCTAGGGGCTCGGCAACTTCATCTGCTCTCGAGAACTGTTCTACATGCTTCACTGAATTTCAGTGCAGTACCACCCATGGTTCGCTAGCTCCAACAGATTTCACCGCAAGGCATAGCCATCATGGCGTAGCGGGATTTCTCCATGCAATAATACTAGCAGTGGTGATATACGTGAAAAACTCTTGATAGCGGCGTTAAACCCAAACTCACTTCACCTGACAGGATAACTAATGATATCCAACGGCTTATAAACCCGTTAATGACGGGTGAAAACTGTTAAGTCAAACGTGTGAAAAGACAACACGCCAGTCCTTATTTCATGACGACGTTTTTGTTAATTATTTTTTAAATATCTCTATTCTATATTAATACATTTGTATTAGTATTATACACATTATTTATATTTTTTTATATAATATTTAAGGCAACACTTTAATTCTAAAAATCAAACACTATGAAATAGTCCCTTAATGAGTATGTTGAACATCGAAAATCGAATTGTAATTATTTACCAAGAGGAGAGATGGTTTTGAAAATGTTTCAAACACCAATCTATAACTGGCATCTGTGTAATGAACTATGCTACGCCAAAATGTAAATTTTAATGTATGTTTAATTAAATCGAATAAATGTATGCAACTCACATGATCGTTGTTCATAGATAAGGAAAACGCCATCTTATCATTTTGATACTTTGATATCCATGAGGAAACTGAAAATTCCTCGGGTCCTCAGCGGACCACATTACACTCCTTTATTTGAATCTGTAGAGTCTTAAAGGCGCTGTAGCACGTATCCTTGCATATTATTTTTACTCAAATCTGAGCAGTCCTTAGAAATCGGCTATCCGTATTGGTAGAAAATGGTGCGACGTATACAGCGACAATTTATTTGAAAATCTTCAGTGCGAGAGGTAGATTTATAGGCCTCGTGCGATTTTGAAAGTTAAGAACTACCTTCGAGCGGCCATTTTAATGTGAACACCTTTAAATGACCGTTAGGGCAGATTGTACTCACATGACGCCCTAGTTAATCGAACCATATACATTCGTTTACACTCTTATGAGTGTATTAGGGGTATTATTCAGCTATTGCTAATCTTTTCAGTAGGAACGGCGTGTAAATAAGGACAACCACATGCATGCAGTCAAAATCTCAAGTTTTTAACGCGGTGTTACACAATGTAATATCCAGGTTACGGAAAACCCACCTTAAACCCCGTGGTTAGAGAGAAGATTTCAATACCAACAACGTAATTAAGATAGACAATTAGGTCTGAACAAAGATAAATACGCGCAGTGTATGTCATTGATCATATCGACAATGGTGCCACTAATGAAAATGACTTCAATACCACATGCTGCTCTCAAGCAGTGTTAGTTAACTAGTTAGTAAAATTGCACAAATACTTGATATACGAATGTTTGGGAAATTAGTCTGAAAAATTAAATCAGTCAAAGAATACTTCCACGTGTTTTTTTTTTAATTAGTTTTTTTTTAAATTCCCAAAATTAAGTGTGCCAAAACACAACTGCTCATCGACATATAACACATACTCAATGTGAACAACAATAAATGTGCCTCGTCCTGCACACATTTACAACATTTTAAACATGGTCCGCGTCATGTAAATTTCATTTCTTACCCCTGTCTACTATAAATCAATTTTTTTTTTATTTTAATCAAATAATAAAACAGTCACCAATTTGGTCATTCAAACTACTGCCGAAAGGTGTTATTGTATCGTGCCATAATCAAATGCATCTCATTTCTTTAAAATGATGACTTAAAGGGGCAGTAGCACGTTTTTTGCAAAATTTATTTTTTCAAATTTCCCATTTATAATGATAGTTTATGTAATTTAAAACTAACTTTAGAGGGTAAAACATCTTATTACACAAACCAATTATCTGTAGTTGTAAAAACTATGTTGCGTATAAAGCAAATATTGCATGGCGGCCATTTTATTGTGAACAGAATTTATTATTTTGTATTACAAAAACGATTCCCATGGCTTTACCGAAACATGTACACTCATTTTAAACTGTATTTTCCCAAGAGAGAAGGATGTTTTACTATTGGTGAAATTATTTTTCAAATACTTTTCATCAACTTATTTGAGCGAAAAAACGTGCTACTGCCCCTTTAATCGAAATCAAGTAAGGCGTATACTTTCTTTTGCCCGTTAGTTTATATCTATTAACATTTGCGTTATCTGCGCGATATCTCTCCTATGTTATAAACCTTGGTTTGCTTCATCTATTGATTTATAGGTGCTTTCTTTTCTTCGAAGAATCTCTTGTTAGGTTTTATCTCCGAGAATTGCCGTGTATCAGATTTAATTATGAAAGTAAGACCCGACAGGAGGTTTTACTATTGTAACGAAGACCTTAAAGGTAAATCCAATGAACCAATTTTAATCAAAACAGTAATTATCGACAAGTATACACAGATTATTTTTTCAGAGTTGAGATGGCGGGAACCGAACTTCAAACCCTTCGCTCTTAAAACCGGACATTTCACCTCAGAGCCGCTGAGGAATCAGCAGAGAACAAGCTTTATTTATAGTCATACCTACTCCGCCTCTATATAACGCTAGTCCAGGAGACATCCTCTTTATAACGCAGGATTTGGAAATTTGAGAAATTATAAATTGTAAAATTTGATATTCGACGGTTAATAAATTGGAGAAAACACTACTTCTTGGCCTTCTGCTTGGACTAAAGCCCTCAAAGAAGTCAATGAAATGTTTTTGAAAAACAATATCACCAGTCGTAAAACAACCTTCTCTCTTCGGAAAATCAAGTTTAAAAATTAGTGTAAATGGTTCGGTAAAGCCATGGGAATGGTTTTTGTAATTCGAAATAATAAAATGTGTTCACATTAAAATATCGGCCGCCATGCATTTTTTGCTTTATACGCAACCCCGTTATTACCACTACGGATAATTGGTTTGGGTAATAAGATGCTTTACCCTCTCAAGTAAATATAAATGACATACACTTTCATTATAAATGGATATTTGATAAAATAAAATTTGCAAAAAACGTGCTACGGCCCCTTTAATATCAAAGATAACGAACTGTTACCTGTTTTCGTCATGGTGTTCATAGTACTCCCAGGGGCAGAGACTTTGAATGTTGATGGCATCGCTGAGGGGGGTGTTCCGTGGGCACAGTCCCCTCATGGGGGCTGCGAGATTGCCAGGGTAACGGGTATTATGGGCTATGGGGATCTGGTAGTCCGTGTTTCCCCGGATAATCTCAAGGGATCGAGCACTATGACGACATTGGCCTTGGGTTTGACTTGGAGAAAGCAGCGTTAGGAAGATAAAGACAGCAAGAAAAGCCGACGTTGCCTGAAAAATAAAGTACCATTAGAAACCTGTTATAATGGTTTATATGCAATATGTTCTTGATGAGATTTAGAAATTGTCACGTATGAAGCAAGTTGTAAGACCAACTTCAAAAGGTGATACTGGTAAAATTGTGACTTTCAATGATTTATCAATTCTCTCTGCGCTGATTGTACTCCCGGTTTTTCATCTGAAATAACTTATGTTTCAAATGGACCGTTTTGAAATTGATAATCCCGGGCTCCGCCCCATAATAGCGAGCGCTTAAATTGCTCATTGATCGCTCAATGTAGCGCTCAAGTAGCGCTCATTCTCTCTTGAACGACACAGTGCAAATTCCTCGAAGTTTGCTCGTAGCTACATTGAGCAATCGTGTTCAAGAAAGGTTGAAAAGTAATCGCTAATTGAGCGATTACTTTGAAACCTCTCTTGAACACGGCCCCGATTGGTTGCAACCAAAGGGAGTTGTCCAATCAGCGACGCCGTTGTAAAGGTGATTATTTGGCAAGGACATGTTTTCATGCTATTTATTTAAAACAGAAACGTTGGATTAATGTTTTCACTTATATATGTGATCCTCGAAATATTTTCAAATTGTGAAATTAATTTAACTATAAATATGCTGATGAAATAAAGAAAATCAAATCAAAACTATAGTATTTTGTATAATCTACATTAGAGATATTTTACATATGAAATTCAAAGAAATCAATGTAAGTAAGTCGTGATTTCATTTGATATAAACTCATAAGGGGAGAAATTCGTGGTAGGGTTTTTGCCGCAAGAAGCGATAATACCCAATTGTTATAGCAGTACCGTGGGAGGACCCAATTTGAGTAAACTCTGATGGTGAATTTGATTTACCAGTAATATCATGAATAAGATAATAATAATCAGCATGTATTTTGTTTTTTTTATCTTATTTATTAACTTTTTTCATAATTGTTCCTATTTACAAAATTAAGTGGGTTTCGTTACACTACACTATCATATGGCAAATTTCTCAATTTGCATATCAATTTTCTGTAATTTAGTTCTCGAAAAACATTTTTATGTTGGTCTCGAAGTTTAAAGCCGTTATCAAACAGGACCGACTTCACAGTTAACTGTTGAAAAGAAATTGTTAAGCCCTGTTGGGACCAGAGTAAAGGCGACACCAGTCGCTATGAAACATGTGGACGCAATATATATAAGACAATATTCTACACTGATGGGCAAAAGAAACTATATCAGTCAGTAGTATTTATCATATGTATAATTTTCAATCTCAAATATCTCGAGTTTTGGACGACGTATTCAAAAACTGACCGGTTTGGGATATTAGTCCAAAACATTAAATAAGTCAAAGAATACCTCTGGACAGTTTTCCAACAAAAATATAAAAATTTAAAATTATTATGTTCTAATTCCCCAAAATTAATTTTGATAAAATACAACCCTTCATCGACATATAACACATACTCTATGTGAAAATCAATAAATGTGCCTCGTCCTGCACACATTTACAACATTTTAAACATGGTAGTGGTTTAAGTTGATGTAAATTTCATTTGTTACCCACTTTAAAAAATGATATTTTAGTTTAAAATAAAACAGTCACCAATTAAGTCATTCATACTACTGCCGAAAGGTGTTATTGTATTGTGCCATAATCAAATGCATCTCATTTCTTTAAAATATTGACTTAATCGTAAACAAGTGAGTGTTATACTTTTTTTTGGCCGTCAGTTTATATACAGAATGTTAATTCATAGTTTTTATTGCTTTGACAAGGTTCCAAAAACTTTAATTAAATTGACATTAATAATAATAATAATAGTGCATATTTATAAAGTGCACATATCCACGCTCGAAAGCATGCTCAAATTTATAAATGTATTTTCCGTGCAAGTTTGATACAGCAATATAACATATTTTGTAAACTTTTGAATTTTGAACTTTCATTCCAAGTAAGACTAACGTTAAAGAATTGAAAAACTTTGAAGTAAGAAAAAAATTGGTATTGTCACACTCATTTACTTATAGCTTTAACATGTTCGTACTATGACCTTGGCTGGTGTACTTAGTTGTATCCATTGCTAAAACACACTAGCTCTTGAATTTTGTTATATTAAAATGTTTACTGATCATATGGTTAAGCATGTAGCTCTAAACGTACCATTTTAATGCAGAATAATATGTTTATAAATATTAATTAGTTTAATGGTAAAAAAGGACGAATGGATACCTTGAAATTTACATAATTTCTATTCTAATATACTTTTGATATTTTAATCTTTTCGCATTTAAGTTACTTTGGTTTAAATTTTTAAAAATCAGTTGCGATACGGTTCACTAATAAATACTACAAAGGAAATTATCGCTCATTGAAGGTTTCATAAAAAAAGTTTAACAATGTCAGTAAAATATTTAAGAGATGAAAGGTGATATAATTATTAAAAGTATGACTCTCTTTAAGAAACATTTCATACACAGCGTGTATACTATTACTAAATAAAATCAAAACCACAAAAATTATGAACCACACTCACTTGTGTCATGGCGTCAACAGCTGTTTGGGAATCGCTGATGTTCTTCGGTGTCTTCAAACCATTTGCAGTAATGGATTACACTCTTTACCAAATGGTTCAAAAAGAATTAAAATTTAAATAAATATTTTTTTAAATGCACTTCCCCCTTCAGAAACGAAGGAAAAGATCCAAAAACTGCCTAAACACTACCAACCATATTCAAAGATGGCTCCTGTCCTCACTTTGACGTAAAGAAAAGAGCGCCGGACCCGTGTCCTTGGTTCGGATCTAAATGAACGAGTCTGATGACCAAGGCACCAGTTATAGCCGTTCATTAGGTGGGAGGGCATAGCCCTAGGGTGCCAAGGAGTCGTCCATATTGAAATTAAGAAATATGACTATCGTCATAACACAGCCATTAACACCGGTATACCCCCTGCCGTCCGGTTGAGATGTATATGAGTTATTTAAGGTATCGGTATATCAATGGTCCTAATAGACTTGCACATTAAGGTATTGTTTAACGTAATGCCATATATCCCCACATAGACATATATACATGTATGTCATATGAGCCGATGTACATGTATAGCATTGAAGTGCCGTCGCCGTGGTCACATCTTCTATATCGACTTCAGGAATCCATCCAAAGTTTGTTTCAATGTTTTGATGAATGAAAGTCGTCATGTCATCAAATTTGTCTTTTAGAGGGGTAATAACTGGACATAAATGTGGGGCGAGTCCTTTGGAATGAGTAATCTGCGTCTCTCACTCAGGCTCGGGTATCGTGTCCATTCATAGATGTGTTTTTAATGAAGGAAGATATTTCCTATGTGTGGGGAAAGGATTTTACCCCCTGTAACCATTGACGGAAATGTTATAAGAAATTTGATGATATGTAAGTAGTTTTACATCTACACTAATGTACAGAATCAGCTGATGATAGAATTTACATAGGCTATCAGACGAAACCGTCTTAAACAATGGTAAACATACATAGGGGATATAATAATCGAATGAAAAAACGCAACTAATAGATGGAAGTTCTACAAAAAATATGTTTGCAATAATATTTTGCAGCATTTTGGGAAAGAGGAAAGAAGGTTCGAAGGAGGAATGGAAGCTTAAAGTATTAATGTTAAAAAATCATTTAAAACATTTCTTTACGGGTTGTAATTGAGAAGATAAAGATTTAATATTTCAAATGCATTATGATATTCCGTTTGGCGATATCGCATTCAATAGAAAAGTCAATCGTGGTTCGTTTTTAAATGATTGTAGACGCTTTTTTATATTACAACAACGATTCAAAGTCCAAGTACTGTCACATGACGTGTTCAAGTGCTGTCACATGTTGTGTTCAAGTGATGACACCTGATATGTCCAAGTGGTGTGACATGTCGTGTTCAAGTGCTGTCACATGATGTGTCCAAGTTATGTCACATGATGTGTTCAAGTGCTGTAACATGATGTGTCCAAGTGCTGTCACATGATGTGTTCAAGTGCTGTGACATGATGTGTCCAAGTGCTGTCACATGATGTGTTCAAGTGCTGTCACATGATGTGTTCAAGTGCTGCAACATGATGTGTCCAAATGATGTCACATGATGTCTTCAATTGATGTCACATGACGTGTTCAAGTGCTGTCACATTATGAGTCTAAGTGCTGTCACATGATGTGTCCAAATGATGTCACATGATGTGTTCAAGTACTGTCACATGATGTGTCCAAATGAAGTCACATGACGTGTCCAAATGAAGTCACATGACGTGTTCAAGTGCTGTCACATGATGTGTCCAAGTGCTGTCACATGATGTGTCCAAGTGCTGTCACATGACGTGTTCAAGTCATGTCACATGATGTGTCCAAATGATGTCACATGATGTCTTTAATTGATGTCACATGACGTGTTCAAATGCTGTCACGTGGTCCAACACATACGACAGTTTACCAATGACAATAGCTAAATGTAGCAGAGGACTGGCTGCAGTTGAAGGATGTATACAACGATCATCACATATATATATATATATATATATATGTATATACTGACGTTTGAAGTAAGCTTCCCACTTTTAGAAGGCTCGTTATTGCATAAACTTTAATGCCTGTTTTGTTTGATCCCACCTGTCTTCAAAACTTCATTTATTGAATATGTATTGTTTGATTTGAACGACTCTTTGTCTGATCGAATGAAAAAATGAAATATTCTACTCCACTGAACTGTATCAGAGTTTGTATTTCTTTTAAAAGCCTTTGAGGGAAATTTTCATTTGAACGTCAGTATACGTGTGACGTCAGCCAGGTAAATGACCTAGTTTCACATATGTCTCTGACACGGAGCAGTATTTGAATTGCTTGATATACACTGTCGGCCAAAAGAACCGCCTACCAGATATCTTATCAGATTTCGTAAAAACTATAATGAACAGTTTAGCACAGATTTTCCATGTTTATAATTGACTTTCATATGAAGTATTGCTTCAGCATAACGTGGAGACCACCATTAATTATATTTCAGAAATTGTTTCATCTTTCATTTTAAGGAAAACCAAGTAGGCGTTTCTTTTTGCCGACAGTGTACTTCCAAGATCCTGCGAATGTATAGAAAGGATTCAGTAATGGCCTGTTAAGTTCTTAAAATAAAGCTTGATGAATCTAAGCTCATTATGAAAGTCTAACGACATGTTGCCTCCGTCTTTTCTTCATCATCTTCTCATCTATATAATCTTTTTCTGGTACTATTTGAGAGACTCTGATGGTGACACGTGACACTTAAAGGAGCAGTAAGTGAGATATCAGGACTATGTACCAGGATATGCCTCTCTTCGTATTTCCTGTCTCCCTCCCCCGCTATACATTGGTATACAGTCTTTGCTACGACTAAGGAATATTCAGATATAAGTTCGAACATTTAAGTTTTGGGCTCTCAATAGTATTAATGTCAGTTTATATAGATAATTATAAATGTAGATCCTGTGGTGTAACCATTTGAATCATGGTTTTGGTTTGGGAATTGAATTATGCAAAGTTTAGTTTTGAATCCATATTAAATTAAAAATTAAACCGTATTTTCTCCTTTTTCTATTTTCTTTCAGTTCAACGTCATTATTTAGCTGATTGGACATAATTACTGTTTCAAAATTTGCAACCTTTTTTTTTTTTGTTCCTACGTTTAATAATACGTTCCAATAACTGGTGGGGGCGGGATAGCGCAGTGGTTAGCGCGTTCGGCTTCGGATCAAGAATTCGAATCCCGGTAGGGGCACAACAACTTTGTCTGCAGTAGAGAACTGTTCTACACGCAGTAAGGTTTGGGTGCAATGCTACACTGAATTTCAGCGTAGTACCACCCATGGTTCGCTAGTTCCAGCCGATGCTCGCAGGTTTCACCGCAATGCATAGCCGGGGGTTTTCAGGGGAGGGTCATGAAAGAATATACAAAGGTTTGGGGAGGGTCATATTAAAATAGACAGTAATAAAACCATCTTTTTTGAAAGAGGGCATGAAAAAGTATTGTAAAGAATTTGAGAAACATGAAAAAGGTGAAAAATATGTTTTGCTTTGAGAAGTCCAGAATTTAAACTTCTTGGGAAGACTGCTTGATATTAAAAACTGATGCTAGTATATCTGACCCCCATGAATTCTGTCCTTTGTTCATTGTTAACATAGAAACAAAAGTAGGAAAGACGTTCTACTGAACTGACAGTTTTTGTCACACAGGTAGTTTTTCTTCAAGGCTTTAGTTACTGTTTGGTATATTTTAACGGTGTAGTCACTAAGTATGTAGGCATATAAAGTTCAAACAGTCAGTCAAATTGAAATCATTTGAAATAATATAAAAGCAAATCTGAATGATACAGTTATAAATATGATAAAAATGAAATAAACTCTTGAAACATTGGAAAATTACTTGAGCAAATTTCTGACTACATACATATATTTAAAATATATTAAACATGTATATAAAAATGAATGCCAATGTTGATATTTGAACAATGAGGAACATTTGCTTTTTTTTTTAGCCCATCAGGCCAATAAGGCCGGATGGTCACATAGAATGGGCCATCATCATTTGACATGTTCAGCTTCGCTTCCAAAACTGTTGTACCCTCTTGCTTGGTAGGTACCTTGCACTTAGGAAATTAAAGTTTATACATTTGGTCCTGACTCTCCTCAAATATTGATTTGGCAGGCATTTTACCTAAAACCTTTAAACAACATCTCCAGTTGACATTGGAAGTTGAAATTTTCGTTTTGTCTTGAGCTCCCCTGTGATATGGGTGTGGCAGGGTGGCCACACTGAAATCTTTTTTTTTACTTTAGTTCAGGAACTAATAATGCTAGGAAGCTAAAATTTGGAGAATATCAACTTTGTCGGATGGATACAAATATTTGTAAATTTTGTTGCCTTGTACCAAGACTGTTTTGTCAATATACCAATTGTCTGAAAAGATAATGGTATTAAGTGAATCGAATTGAATTGTCAAAATTACACTTGCATGTTTTCTAAAAACAACAATTATGCGGGTGGCAGTTGTCCTTCCACACTTAAAATAACTGGTAGGCAATTGCCATTGGTGGGAATTGTTATAGGTAAATTGTGTAGGTTCCATTCGTTCTGCCCCCCTTATAAGTAAGATTGTGAGTGTTTTCGGGTTGTAAGGGGTTTTCCAGTTTTAGTTGCCGAAGCGGCGTTTAACAATAACTCACTCACACACTCCAGTTTTAGTGATCTGATAAAAAGTAAAAGGTAATCATAAACCCATCGAATTTAATGTCTGTAGCTCCTAAGATAAACAAAATATAGCTTTCTCTTTGCCAGTGTCCAAACATGGACCTTTCAGTCAACTTACTCTTAATCTTACATAGGTGCATATTGACTAATACAGGAGAGAAGGGGACAAGGAAAGAAGGGTCATACCAGGAGGATTGGCGAGTCAGGTTTAACAATTGGTCAGGGAGGGGTAAGGAGTGAGGGATATTAGAGATTAGTGTGGTACTAGTGGACAAGACTAATAGACAAAACAATAGAGCTCACATCTTTAAAATATATGTGTAAGACCCATTATGAACCTCAATTTCATATATTGTGTATGGACAATGTTTCTGGTTCCTTTGTTAACTTTAAACACATACTTGTTACTTCTTCCTTAGAATGTAACAGTCTGTAATAATTAAATTTTGTGTTGACAAATTTAAATTGAAAATTATTATTTTGATGACTGGTTAATGCCTTATTGTTTAACATAGTCTTTACCTTTAGTCGTCAGTTAAAAGTGTTTACCTGAGAGATATATATTTTGAATAATGCAGTACCTGTAATCATATGTATGTGATGAGCTACAGAGCCAATGGCTCAGTTTTTACAGATACTTTTAACCCTAGATGTTACACATCATGTTAAGTCCATTACTGGTATGTTAAAAGTGTATTTTCCAATATTTTATTAACTATTTTTTTGAAGGAGAAACCCACTTAAATGGGGAGGGCCGTCAAAAAAATTACATCAAATCGGGGAGGGTCATATTGTTATGTACAAACTCAAGTAAAAATCACCCCCCCCCCCCCCCCCCCCCCTCCCCAGATGTACGTGGTTTCGGTGCGCAAGTGAATAATCCGAAAATAGCAGTCTTCATTTGGCGTGGTTTTCATGGATGTTATTGACTCGAATCACAGTTTTCCATAGTTTTTCAATGGACTTTAATATCACTTATTTCTTCAGCATAAAGTGGAGACCACAATTATTTATATTTTAGAAATTATTTCATCTTCCATTTTAAGGAAAATCAAGTAGGCGTTTCTTTTGGCCTACAGTGTAAAACATAGATTTATACTTGCACTCTGATGAACTTAGCTCCTACAAGGAGGGTTCTATCGGGGTATTTTTTGTGGAAACGAAATTCGAGAGGATATTCCCGTTTTCACATATATGCTATTAATACATGACAGTTAAATTGAAAACTGATCGAAACTCATTTCAACAATCGCCGTTTGTTTGTGACATGACAACTTCTGAAATTCAAATATATCAAGCAACAATAGTGCAACTTCAACTATAATATTGCTATTTTTAATCTGTTCATTATAGGTTTTACGAAATCTTATATGATATCTGGTGTGCGTTTCTTTTGGCCGACAGTGTAGTGTCTATCCAATAAATGAAAATGCAACACAAGTCCTAACGCTTTTTATTTTTTAATAAGTAGAAAAAACAGTCACCCCTTTCCCTCAATCTCTCAGTCGCTTGTCTTATTATTTGATAAAGAAACTTTCAATTTTGATTGTTTCTTACTCTGTCCAGTACTCGTTTTCCGCGATAGGCATCCTTCCGCCGAGGTGGCCGTCTTAGGAATATCTTGATCAGATAGCCTTTGATTCACATGACGTTTCACAGTTTTTGATTCACATTTTTTCTCTTTGTCAATATCTGGTTTACGTGTTCTGGCAAAATTATCATACAAACCGCCATCAACAATCTTGGTTTCAAATTTATGCGACCACTGACGGTCGTTATTGGTTCTGTTTCTGTGACCATCATTGTTATTGTGACTCAACTCACTGTTCTTATTGCCGAGGTCATAATACTTCCCGCTATTGTGCCTATTCAGTATATCAGCCAAAGTCGTATCAATCACTGCATTTGTAGTGTGGCCTACTTTATCTGAAGTGATATCAATAGAAACGCTGCTAACATCATCACTATTAACGGATGCCCTTTCATACGAATCCTCACGAACGTCCATCAAAGAAGAACTCTTTTTTAAAGAAGGTACATCATTCACTTCCGGTTTAGATCCGGACATGCGCGGAAGCCTCTCTGTCACAGATCCGCCATTACGAGCTGGGGATGCCTTTGGACTTCTTCTATCCCTCGAGACAAGTCTCATGGATTTCGTGAAAGGGATACTCACGCCTTTAGCAATGAAAGGGGCGTCTTTGTCCTTGACACGGGGGATTGGGTCCGTATTTGCAAAGGTAGTTCTGGTTCGTGAAAGTTGTCTTAAAAACGATCCATCCGAAACCAAACTCGGCCCGTAGCTATCCAAACATGGGAATCCAAGAGACGAATCCATGCCGTGTTCATCAGGCAGAAGATCATTGGACCTTAGTCGGAAAGGGATATCTGGAGCTACATCATCTGAATGTCGAACACCTCTGTGGTGTTTCTGGAATGACCAAAGGTCCTCACGATAGCCTAGCTCATTGTCCCTGGGAGTGTCTATCACGCACGAACTGACCTTGGACACCAATGGACGTAAGTGACCACTAGGTGCGATTTGTCCGTAGTTACTATATCCAGGGTTTATGGTTGGAAGGCGATAAGCCTTAACTCCTTCCAATGGCTTTAACGTCATGATTATCCCAGATTATTGAGTCAATGAACGAAGGAACCCATACCTGAAAAAGAAGAAATAATGTATAGTTTTATGCTCATAAAGTCTTTGCTTAATATCTCCGAACCAATTCAGTTAACTTAGGCGTAGGAAGAAGATACTACTTCTGGATTCCGGATTCCGAATTCCGGATTTCGGATTCCGGATTCCGGATGTAATATTTTCAGTTATCTATATGATTATGTTTTGCAATGTTTCTAATAACACAATTTGAAGTGCCAAATGACACTTTATACAATAATGACGAGGTTAATAATTCCAAACACCATTTTATAAAATTACATTAACAAACTGTTTATGCTCAGTAATAAAATTGACGAGTCGATTTTTCTTATTGAACTTGCACTTAAAGTCATTACTAAATAGTTCTGGAAATGTATGGAGAGAACCTTCATCGTAGATATAATGATTAGATGCCAACTTCCAATGTGATTTAGTAACACCACAAGGAAAAAATCATTATGCGTTTCTTTGTTGTGTAGTATATATGAACATATATATATGATCTTTTGTTATTTGATTCTCATAAAATGTATACTTCAAACTTCTCTCTCCAAACATTGACTGCGGTGATACCAGAGTTTAGGTTACACATGTATATATATATATATATATATATATATATATATATATATATATATATAAATGAGAACCGGTTGTGTAAAATCCTAAGTCTAAGCCTTTGCTTTCAAGAATGTAGCTATGCTAGATATATATTCTTATTCCTCGAACCTCCAGTAAATGAAGATGTGATATATGACAATGTGATATTATATATTTACAGGTTAATACAGCCGATAACACACATTTTGCAAAAAAATGTTTCCATTAGTGAACAGTTGTACATATATGAAAATTACAATTAAGCCATATGTTATGGTCAAAGGAAATACAATGTTCAGTTGGCAGTCCCCCGAATATGAAACAGGAGATAAACTTTTCATCAATGTCTAAAATATCAATTTTAAGTCCGTAGCACCAAAAATACGTGAAATATAGTTTAGTCCTTAGTCAAGTTATCCTAGGTCTTGTGTATTGAAGCTGACCCTGTGAGTTATTCTTGAGTGTACTTGTGCCTGTCTCTAATAGCTCTAGACAAAGCAACAGAAGTCACACCTTTTATATGTACGTGTTACTTCTTGCTTTGAATTCAAAGGTTTATGATAATTAAATTTTGTGCTGACATACCTTGAGCAATGTTTTATGATTTGATATGTTATTTTCTTCCTTAGAGATAATAATTAAATTTCAATCTATATCAAAAGTTACATATATGCATGTGAATCCCCCTCCCCTTTAGAAGAGATAAGATCATAGCTTCGAAATAGATCTTTTTAAATTTTGAAACTCCATACATGACAACTCATTTACCAAAAACAGTTTGAAATAGTTACTTTTCTTCTCAGCGTCTAAAACCCTATTGCTTACATATACACACTTGTATACATATACAACTTACATATACTTACTTTACATTACATAAGTAAGTTAAAAGGAGGATTCTATCTGGGTATTTAGTTGTTGAAACGAAATTCAAGAGGATATTCCCGTTTACAATATATGCTATTAATACATGATTCATACACGGCCAAATTGAAAGATATTAATTAAGTCAATATTTGATGACTTTACATTTCACAACTTGATAAAGATAAGCGCAGAAAAATAAAAACATTAATAATTGAAGCCATGCATCGGCCCTGCGAGTGGGGAAAACTTCGCTATGGCCTAATAACACATTGTTTATTAGTTTTATGATACGTTATATGTTACTAAGTGAATATCCTATAAATGTATAATTATGTTCTTTTATTACAAATTTTTAAAATTGGGTTAAATATAGCGTGTTTTCATTTCACGAAATGCCAAGAAACCAAGATGGCGGAAGCTGCCGATAAATCGGCGATAGAACTTTCCCTTTAAGGGCTAATTACGAACTACTGAATTAAATAGACACATTTACATGTGGTATACAAATGTACATTGTGCGTTATCAACCAAAACTGGTTTTACTAACATGATATGTATCCTATATTATTTGAAATGCCAAGTACTAAATCAAATTGATTTGAAATTAGCTAGAAAATAGTTAAAAGATATTTGTAAATGAACTGATTCAAATGAAATTGTACGTATAAAACTGAATTTGTTGAAGTCAAATGAAATAAACTTAGCCTCAATGAGATGATCTGAACCGAAAAATCATCAAAGTGAGTGAGTGAGTGAATTAGGGTTTTACGCCGCTTTCAAGAGTATTTCACTTATATCACGGCTGCTAGTATTATGGCAGGGAGAAAGCCCGCAACGCCATGTGGCTATGCATTGAGGTGAAACCTGCGAGTAACGGCTGGAACTAACGAACCATGGGTGGTACTGCACTGAAATTCAGTGTAGCATTGCACCCAAACCTGACTGCGTGTAGAACAGTTCTCTACTGCAGACAAAGTTGCCGTGCCCCTGGCGGGATTCGAACCCCGGAACTCATGATCCGAAGCCGAACGCGCTAACCACTGCGCTATCCGGCCCCCGAAAAATCATCAAATAGAACGTCCCAGATTTATATGTGATGAACTGATCTGAACTGATTTGACTGATATTGGACAGAGTTGAACTGAACTGGACTGGAATGGACATAAACACACGTGCAAAAGAAAGTCACTTTACAAAATATAGATATTTCAACCCATAAGCGCTACATACATGTCCATGCGTACGACTTAAACAGTGTTACGTCTTGTCTTCAAAAGTCCACTAAATTAATTATAAAATTGAATTTTCTAAACATTATCTGTTCATATTTTCCAGAAACGCACGTTTTTAAAAAAAAAGTCGTTGTTTTGGAATCCCCTTAATTAAACGAGATAGAAGCGTTAAAAAGTTAATTCTGGCTTGTTTTGTGACGTCATACAGTAATGATGTGTTAACACATTTGAATTTAAGGTTGTTTATGTCGCCGTTGTCTTTCATTAATTAAATTTCTACTTTAAAAAAAATAAGCTTAAAGATACATTCATTGTGTTGTTTGGGGTCACATATGCTAAACGTTATGAATTGTGTTATTTTATCGAGCAGTACTGACTGTTGCCGAAAATTGTCGTTTTGATCATAGCCGGCTCAGTATACCGGAGATATAAAGGTAAACGTATCGATTTCTGATCGAAAACAGGACAATGCACTACGTGTGGCGCGCGTCAATTAGTCAAACCTAATTTTGGAAACTTATTTACAACATACTAAAAGAAAAATTTAAGTTGATAATGTTTAATAGGTCCTATAACTACTGTGTATGTAATTGAAACGTGTAGTTTCGGTTTCTGCACAAGTATAATGAAGTTGCTCGATTTTAATTTGAAACTAGTAATTATTATGTATTTGGCGATTAGGGATAAATATGTAAGTTGAGTGAATACATTTGAACTGATATCAGCACATATTGTATGTTGGAATGTATTAAAATCAAATAAAATTTTATGAAACACAATGGATGCACCTTTAAATACCAGACATTGTGGCCAAAATCCATCTTCGATTTCTTTCTTTCTTCGAAACAGACATAACAAATAAAAGGATCATTCTCTGATGTATGAAATAAACGTACATGTGTATGTCTATCGAAAACATTAAAAATCTGCTTTCTCCGAGAACAATATATCCAATTTATACCCTTTCAAATATTGGGACCTTTCTTTTGCACGTGTGCATGATTGAACTGACACGTATTGGCCGTGGTTGAATTGGACTGAATTGGATTTACGGGGACATATTAAACCAAATTGAATATACTGGGTAACCTACAAATATGCATTAGCTAATCTAATTTAACCTGAACTGTACTGAAGTGAGTAGAATAAATAGACAAATTTAAAGAACAGCATTTTGCAGAATTTAATTATACAGAACGACATTCAAAATAATTTGACAACTCAAACGAACAGAAAATAACTCGCATACCTTTTATTACATAAATGAACTGTATAGATTAGAAATGAACTGAATTGAACGTTTTGTAAACCCATGTAAACATCACCAAACCACATTGAAATAGGAAAGGTATGCCTTACTTATAACGCTTCACATGACGACATGTTAAATGGACATTAAGTATGTTGTTGGAGTCACATTATGTCTAACATTATACAAGTTGTTATTTTATCGAGAAGTAGTAATGGTTGCTGAAAATTACCATTTCAGTGCTAGCCGACTCATTATGACGATGATATAAAATATAATACAAAATCGAGACTCTTGATCGAAAACCGAACAATGTAACGTCGATGGCGCGCGCCAATTGGTCGAAAGTAATTTTGGAAACTTATCTGTTACAAACAAAAGTACAAATTTGGGGTTGCAAATGTTTAATAGGTCACATAACTTATATGCGTTTGGGGCGTATAATTTCGGTTTCTGTACAGGTACAAGGCTGTTGTTCGATTTAAGTTATTATCATATTTTTGGCGATTGAGTATGGTATTGCAAATTATCTGAAACTCAGGAGGGATGAGACGTTTTTTATGTTTTTATCAAAAAAATGAAAAATAATGGGGTCACGAACGATTTAAAATCGGTTTTCAAACATTCAAAAGGACTTTTCACTGACAAACAGATGTTAGATTTGTAAAATGTAATGATTGGCGCAGTTGAATGAACAAACGAATTCAGAAATAATGATAGGGGATTACCGAACGTTTTTAACCTCTTTAACGTCATTTTTTAATTTATCTAGTACTTAAACGTAAAAACCCGACGTAGCAGTTTTGATCAATCTAAGTGTATATTTGACGACCTATCGTGTAATTATTTATAATAAAGTATCATTCTAAAAGTGCAAGTCGAACTATCAGTTAATCATACAAGGCAATTTAAATTTACCACTAGCTTGATATATTTATGTAATTGAAATACGTACAGAGTAACGTATTTCTGCGAAAATAGGCGACGGTAACATCACGCGGCATGTCATAAACTGACCGTTAAAAAAACGTTGCGGTAAATTTAAGCCTTTCCATTAGTGTACGGATATGCCACTACTCCTAAAAACGTAATGCCATATGTTGAGACTTATTGACAACTATTCATTGTTGTCACAAAATTCTACAGTTAAGTTAGAGTTCGGTTTCTGGATCCCATCTCTCCTTAAATTAGTGTTTCTTCGGCACGTATGACAGCTAACTAAAATATTATAAAACATACCTAATGTGACTTTAAAATGTTGATATCGTAACAATCAATGAAAAATCGTTATCAATGACGGCATATCTATCAAGTTTGTAAAAAATAATAAGCTCCCTTGACATCTTGATTAGTAAAAGTTAACTGATACCAACTTATTTAACTAAAATGACATGCTGTTAAATACACTTAGATCAGGGAATTATAATCATCGTAGATATTGATATCATTATCAGTAACAGGATTAATTGATTATCAGTCAAACTTACCAAGCCAAAATAAGACATGGGCCGAGAAACTTGCTTCAACGCTAGGGACCAGGACCCATATTTTCGAAGCTCTCTTAGTGCTAAGATAGTCGTAAGTCAATGTTAATGTATGGCACTTACGACTATCTTAGCGCTAAGAGAGCTTCGAAAATATGGGTCCTGGTCATTATTTGACTGACATTCCCACATGTTTTTATTATTAAAGTATATTTATTATCATTATCATTTATCATTATTACCACGTGCATGTACTGGATAACTTGCAACGTTTAGATTTTCAATATGAGAATATTTAATGCAAATCTATATATATAAACCCTCAAAATAACTGTCCCCAAATATTTAAAAATCGCAGCTTAGAATGAATACTTACTGTACGTGACTCTAATGTGATACTAATATAACCAAATTAAATGATATTTTTAACCAAACGTGAACATAAATATGTTCCGGAAATCTCTTTCTTCAAATATATTCAAATGAAGAGAGAATTGTCAATATGAACTATGAACTATGGAAAATCCTTGGGGGCGGGATAGCGCAGTGGTTAGCGCGATCGGCTTCGGATCAAGAGGTCCGGGGATCGAATCCCGCCAGGGGCACGGCAACTTTGTCTGCGATAGAGAACTGTTCTACATGCAGTCAGGTTTGGGTGCAATACACTTAATTTCAGCGAAGTGCCACCCATGGTTCGCCAGTTCCAGCCGATGTTCACAGGTTTCAGTGCATAGCCACATGGCGTTGCGGCTTTCTCCCTGCCATAATACTAGCAGCCGCGATATAAGAGAAATATTCTTGAAAGCGGCGTTAAACCCAAACTCACCTCACCTAGATATCACTTAAACTACTATACGTCAACTCATAAAATATTGGGGAAAAGACGATACCAAATTAAAAAATAACACCTGAAATATGACATTTACATTTTAATCACTTAGTGTCAACTCATAAAATGTGAGAAAAAGACATTAACAATATGACAATTTACATCTACAATATGACGTCATACAATGGTTAAGAGGGTATTATACACATATACATTTACATTTAGATATCGCTTAAATCACTTTATGTCAATTCATAAAATGGTGAAGATCACATTCCACATGTGACTATTTACAAATACAATATGACATTTACTAACGCTTAAATCACTAGAAGTAAACTGGTGGAGAAGACAGTACACAGTCAAAATTTACACCTAAAATAAGACACTTAAATACCCCTTAAATCCCTATATGACAACTCATAAAATGGCGAAGAGAACATATCACATGTCAATGTTTATACCTCCACTGACAATAACATATATATCACTTAAAATACAAATACTCATAAAATGGCGAGGAAGACGTTAGTGAATATTAACTTCAAGATTGACATTTACATATCACTTAAACCACTATCATCAGCTTATAAGATTCGTGTAACGGACAATACAAACATGAATATTATACATACACTATTACTCGTGGTAATGGCTTATATACATGAACTCATAAGATAAATGAAAAAGACAATTACTTATATGAATACAGGTAAACATCAACTTACTTATCTTCTCAACAGGTAGACAGTCTGACCCACTAGACTGCATCCTTGCCGGTCTCTTCTTTACCTGTTGAATAATGAAAGCAGGGATTCAATTACGGGACCAGGTGTTTATCGACTTTCCAGCACATGATATAATTAAAGAAAGATAAATAATTGAACAACATCAAGTGTTACTAGCCAAGGAATACCGACATTAGTAATCAAGCAAATATTTGCATCCAGGTGAAGAAAATCCCATGTCGTTCACCTGTGTTAAATCCTGATGATTGAGAATGTTTGTTACCATACTACTGTTATTAAATATTGTTAAATAGTCTCATTCCTACCCTCCATATTTAATCAGCGAGCCCCGAACGAGCACAATAAACAGACAAATCGATCAGAGGACTGTATGCGCCGATTGACTACCCGACAGCTTCGCTGTTGTTGATTACAGGTGTGTACAGGTGGGGACAGAAGGGCTAAGGTCTATACTGTGATTGTAATTACCTGCGATAAGCACCTGTATAAATGGGACATTAAATTGGCTTAAGTCTATTTAAAGTTCGTTTGTTTATATAAATGCTAATTTAATAAACTTTTTCATTTGTGAATAATAATGTAAGTTTGAAGTTCATTCTCTCTTTCATTCATGTGTACTAGCTAGTATATACGACTGAAATTCAGTCAAAGTTCATGGTATCAATTTAGTCTCTTGATCAAATTACTCCAGCTACCTTAAATGTAAAATTTAAAAAGAAAATACATTACAACTGGAAATTTAATCGACGTACTTTCATTTCTTAATCAAAATAATGAATTAATTAATATATTGAAGAATATATACATATTTAAGCTTGTGAACGTAGTCTCCAGTCTATATCTCTTGCTGTAATCATGTTAAACTTAAAACAAAAACCACACTTTTAACCAATAAGATAACCGAATGTAAGCGATAAACTTTCACCTTACCTCTATAGCTGTATGATATTCAGTGAATATTCCACTTCGATTCTTAACCGGCAACGACCCTTAAAATTAGTCCCAAGTCAGCATATGCAACATTAAGCCGTTAATACAATCTAATTCTAACCCAATCTGAGCAGATCGCTTACTTCTTCCAGTCAGTACACCTCGGCAGATTTAGGAAGGCCAAATTCACACAAAAAACTGATATAACTTAATGACACGGAATAAAATAGGGTCTCAGCGTCAACCTTGTCTCACCCCTCTTTATGTTACAGCTCTATTCGTGTTCTCTGCAAACGAGCTAATACATTATCTGGAGTGTATATTGATATGATATACATTGAGCTTTAACAGACATATTTACTTCACCACTAAGTATTATCATAGATAAAACTAATCGTTAGAGCATTACACCAATAGTTAAGGCCTTGACATACAGGATTGCATACTATATTACTGTTCAATTTGTATTCATAGGGATTTATCATTTTGTATTCATTAAGACTTATTTATTTGTATTCATCAGGATCCAGTATGATTTTTTTAATATACCACTGTAAGACTGTTTCATTTTATATTCAGTTAGATCGTTTTATTTTGTATTCAGTAAGATCGTTTTAGTTTGTATTCAAGTAGATCGTTTAATTTTGTATTCAGTAAGATCGTTTTATTTTGTATTCAGTAAGATCGTTTTATTTTGTATTCAGTAAGATCGTTTTATTTTCTATTCAGTAAGATCGTTTTATTTTGTATTCAATAAGATCGTTTTAGTTTGTATTCAATAAGATCGTTTTAGTTTGTATTCAATAAGATCGTTTTAGTTTGTATTCAGTTAGATTGTTTCATTTTGTTTTCAGCAAGATTGTTTTGTTTAGCCACTGTTAAGCTGTTTCATTTAACATTCAGTAAGTTTCCTTTTGTATTCAATAAAGTGTTTTATTTTGTATTAAGTAGGGTCGTTTTTTTATCTGATACAATTACTTGAAAAAAAGTCATTTATAAAGGCAAGGTCATACAGCTTTAACATTTGATGACATGACGATCCAGTCTGTAATCATGAAAAATCCCCTAAAATACACGTATTGATTATATAGAAACGTTCAATGTAGATTACATAAACATAACACTTCCCCATTTTTTCCGTTCGGTATTCATATGACATCAATAACTGGAGTAGATCATACCTGGTTCGAGAATTTATTAATCAAAGTCATGACATTTCAATATCTCAACCTTATCTCACATCTAGCGTTACATGAGAAAGCTTTACTCTCGATTTACAAGCAAACATAACCCCGTCCTTGTGCTATATCAATTTCATAAATCAATCCTTTTCGACAAGTTTAATAGAGAGATTTCGTGAGAGACAATGCAGTAGACACTTAAACGCATATGTGCATAGGCAAGCAGTCCCTTGTATCTACACTGTGCCTACTTCTCATGCCTACTTGTAAAGGGTCTTGTTCATTGCTTAACTACATGAAACAACACACCCAGTGGAGTACCTGGTAGCGATATTTGCTCATTTCTTCACAAGTATACATGCATTTTCTGACTGCGAGTTATGTGTTACATAAACTCATACTTGGGTGGGTTAAACGCCTGGATAGTTTCCATGGACAAATCACAACGATTTACATGTCCACTGAACTATGTGTACGTAGACTATGTGCTTTATTATACTTTAAAATATAAATTTATAATTTATAAAAAGTATTTCCGGTATTCTGTCTTAATGTCTGAAGACAATAAACTATAGCTATAACGTCGGAACTATCACATTTCCGCTGTGCATAATGAAAATATGGTAATGTTATACATTTCGATGCATGCTAGGTGAAAATGTACATACGTATTTTTTTATCTTTTTATCTAAAAATCCTCAGTATCCTCAAACATCACTGTTATATCTGAATTCTAAGTACCGTATTTCCTCGAATACAACCTCGGGGTTCTCTTTCGTTAAACACCCCTCTACTCCGGGTTTTTTTTCGAGGCCTAGGTTGTATTTTAAGTAATCGGTAGGCCTTAAATTCATATTCAAGACCCGGGTTGTCTTACTTCATCACATTGTGACCCCCGGGTTGTATTCGAGGCCCGGCTTATATTCGAGACCCGGATTGTATTCGAGACCCGGATTGTATTCGACAGAGACCATAAAATATAAATGTATTTCATTGTCTCTGTATTCGAGTAAATACGTTATAAAACTATTGCCATGTTTCACCCTACTACATATAACATGGTAAAGAATGCCCTGCTATAATATATTACTCATATATCAATTCATCACCATACATGTACTGATTATTATAATAAGTATCAATATAATTTTACAATAAATGGATAAGAAAAATGACCTACTGTGCTAGACGTGGCCATATTGGTCGGGAGTTTCCTAAGTGTTTAATGTACCCCGCAATATGTTAACGACTAACTTGATTCTACTGTCAGAACCTGAACTGAGGGATTAGGCCCCTTATATCACAGCTCCAATCTGCAAGCACTCGGCTGGAACATTGTGTTAATACCAGGGGCTTAGCCAACGTGCTGGTGATATGATATTGAGTTTATTAAGGCTGTTCACTGAAGGACTCTATTGAGCGTAGATTAACCCAGACACAAGGGATAAGATTGTATTGGATATGACGTATGGCGGACATGGGGACCAGATTGCACTGAATTGTAGATCCGCTCTGCTCCGAATATATACACTGTATATGTTGGTTATGTGAACGTTGCACTGATAATATATACACACATATATATCTATACACACATATATAGGAAAGAGTACACATCAGATGGTTTTGACTTGATCAATCATCTTTAATGATCTTTAAATCTGATCTGTCCACTTAAAGAAATATTATTGTAATCGCTATTCCGTTTATAAATGTACACAATTATTGTCATCAAAAAATATTAATAGGCAGCGCTCCTTGAGTAAATTTGTTTATGAAGCTTTTCAATTAAGAAACAACAATTGATATATCATTGTCGATTGTTTCCCTCAGCACCGTTACATGTATCATTGACAATGAATGGCCAGAGGCCAAACTTGGCTTGCGCTAATAACATCTGTCTGTCTGTCTGTCTGTCTGTCTTTAAAATGCTTTGGATTCCCGACCGGTCTCACACTATTCAGCGACTATCATATATATATATATATATATATATATATATATATAAGTATTTTATGTATCACTGAAAGTAGTATTATTGCAGTGGGAAAGGTCGTAACACTATTGTGGCTATGCATTGCGGTGAAACCTGCGAGCAAATCATGGGTGGTAGTGCCTTTGGACAGAGGTGACGGGTTACTCCAACCCCTGACCTTTCGATCCATAGGCTAACGCTTTAACCGCTGCGCTATCCGCCCCTAGACACACATCAATATCATATTTCTCTTACATTAAAATAAGATTTACATCTAAGCAACTATGTTTGTTTGTGTAGCACCAAGAGTAATTCCAACAGGCGAATTTGTCTCTGTGCCTTCTCATAAAATTATATTAATCCACGCTTTGTTATGTTTCTTTTATCAATCAATAACAATAAATACCCCAAAAATAGCCAACTCGCTCTAATTAGATGAAAGAAACCAATCTCAGATCATGTTTATTGAATAATGAACTATATTTTATTCTCATTCAGAAAGCCAATAATCAATTGGATTGGTTTGATTCATACATATATAGAGATTATTACCCGGGGAAGTGTGTCATGTGACTTACGAAACGAGTGTGAATTTTATACAAAAATTTGCACAGTTGTTTAAATGTCATACGGCACACTTTTGGGTGTAATAATTTTTTTTTATTACCCATTCTAATCCAAGTCATTAGCGTGTTTATAGACAGGAAAAACCCTCTTGCAACAACAAGCTACAATGACGTCACAGACGCGGTGTATAGTCCTTACAAACACGTTGGTTCGTAAGTTTAAAAATCATTTTTAAAAAGTAATGAAAAATAACAATATTTAATTCCTCTAATGTTAATTGAAATATGACATTGAAACAGCAAACGAATTTCGCCTTCGGTATAATCTAATTAACCCATATAAGTTCATGTATCCCTTGTACAATGTACGTATAACGTTTTATATTGCCAAGTTTTCTTCAGGATACACCATCTAAACACTGCCATATCAGCATCGGATCATGTTATATAATTAGAAAACACATCCTCTACGTTGAAATATACCCTCTCATGTCTTCGCTCGTTATTGTTGTACATTTCATAACTTGGGATTGAAGTAAAGCCCTGTTTATACGGCGAACTTTGAAGGTCATCGCGTTCAAGAAGGAGATTATCCAATATAGAGAATTTGAAAACAGTATTAAGAGTTTCTAAAGTTCTCTAATATATGTTCTCAACCTGTGTGAAGTCACTATGTCTGTATACGACGAACTTTTACTAGAATAGTGAAAATACCATATATACTCACGGTAGTAAACATTTGCACCTGCTGTTGACTAGGTGCAAAATTGCTTGCGGTAGTGAAAAATTTGCTTACGGTAGTAAAATATAGATATGTGCAAATGCGTCCATACGGCGAATTTTGCTCATATGCAAACGCTCGCCGTATAAACAGGGATTTAGAGTCTGAGACATATCATTCTCATTTAACTGGATTAAAGTCATGAATTAATTTCACATATGTACAAACGATCTCCGAATACAACCCCCCCCCCCCCCCCCCCCCCCCCCCACCCACAACAAAATACCAATGTTACTCTGTTCTTTAAATTAATGGGTATACAAAATAATCTTGGTAATCAAAGTTTGTTATCTGAAGTAGTAATTATATACTTCTTTGAATGATACAACTATTTTATTACAAGACAAGCATACTGACTAAATATTGTTGTTCTTATAAAATCAACAACCACGTTTATCTGACAGTAAAGTTATATCATGTTATAAATATGTTAACATTCTCAACAGGGTGCCGTCTTGTATCCAACACATTTACATATTTGTATCTCGTAAAACATACTCTGTGCTTATTAATACATGCATAAATCATTATGCTAGAACGGTTATATGGTTTGTCGCTATTAATGAGTTTTGGGAGCAAATATATCGAGGTACATATGTGTGATACGATGCCACAAAAATATGAGTCATGGGGACGGTACGTCATTGACGATTGCTGAGAGGTCGCGTTTTTTACGATGTTTTGAAATTGAAGTGGTGGGATATATATGTGAAAAAGTTATCTAAACATTTTTTTCTATTCTCATGTCAAACTCTGTTTACGACACTCTTGTCTCAATATAAGTAAATTCGTCGCTCAAGCGCGAAAAATATAGGCCACTCATTTGATGCTGTCTTTGTAAACAATGTTAAATATGGTCATATGTAACTGTCTATTGGTTCTTGGCATATTTTTTTTTTTCAAACACACTTAAGGCTGACAATTTTCAAGAAATAGTTGAAGGAAAAATACATGCCATTTAGATGGTTTAGTGATAGTGATAGTTGGTGCCTTGCTTCATAGGGCGTGGGTTCGAATCCCGTAAGGGACTTGTCCCAAAAAGGTACAAACAGTTGTACCGTTTCAGATAGTGTGATTTTCTAAATGTAGTGTGAGGTTCTACAATTATAAATCCAAATTGGTGAAAGAGTCTTCCAACAAGATTAAGTTTTATCGGGCCCCCAGTCACCATTAGCGCCAAGGAGTCACCAAATCTATGTTCATAATCAACATTGGCCGAAAATCTGTACTAAATATTTTCAGATTCTAAACAGGTTTTTGTTCTCGAGAAGAAAATGGCAATAGCTGGCCAGGACGTGACCCCTGTCGCCTTTAAAAGGGACAAAAGAGTCACCAATTCTTTTTTTTGGAATTACTTTTTTAGAAGGAGCCGAAAAGGCAAGTTTGTTACTGACGGATGGCCGGACGAACAGAAAGACGGAAGTATTGACAATGGCTGCTATGCTATAAGTCATAATGAACACATCATGAACTCCGGTAACAAGAATAACTCATCCTTAATTCATTGGGATTCGTCACGTATTATACTATCTTCGTAAGGTGTAGATAATATATTTATGACCATATGATTGATTAAGCGATTGTTTTTGCAGGCGTCCATATTCCCCATTCAGACAATTTTTTTGTATGTTCGAAGATTCTGGCACCTTCCTTCTTTCATTAAGGTAACCATTTGATTGACACTTTATCGTATTGAAAAATGCATTGATTAAACACGGTTTAAGTTGAGTAATAATCTGTGAACACCTAACAGAATTGGTAATATTGGTTACCGTGCCATTGTTGTTTAAAGCATCACATTTACATGAAACCTTGGGCAGATTTCATTTTTTTACGATAAGTAAATTACAAGATGAAGCCCCCGAGGGAAACCAGCAAATGAAAACAAACAGGTCTTATATTTTCAATTTGATATATAGTTTTATATTTAATTATATATTCCCCTGTTAGATGAACTGCAGTATGATATTTATGAGGAAAATATCACTTGTGTAATAAGCTTATGATATCATAATTGTTTACACTTGTGAAGTCATAATGTTAGAACAAGTGTCCAATGTATTCGCCCTTGTGTGTCTCGCTAAACTCTTTGTGTCATCACTATCATCAAATTCGGTTGATGTCTGTCACAAGTAACAAACAATACTAAATAAAAGCGTTCCCGTGAAATACCATTATTATTTAACTCATGTCATGAAGTATCAAACTTTCGTTCATTTCATACTAAATAATAAAATCATTATTAAAAATAGCACTACACGATTATACCATTTTGTGTATTGTAGTGTTTTGTTATGTGTATATGTAATACGAGAACACTAGATTTCCGGATGATATTTCTTGGAACTGAACTGGCTGCTTCTAGATAATAAAATATCTGTCGAAGATCACTTTAACCTCAAATATCCAATGTTTTGTTCGAAATGAGGTAACTTTAGAGAAATAAGGATGACGGCGTCTTCGGGCGTGATTTTGTTTACCTTTTATATTTATCATGTTTACATGTACATATTATTAATATTTATTGCAGCAAATGTTGAAGAGAATATTGAGGCTATGAATAGCTCAGCTCAGCTCAGCTCAGATCAGCACGTTCACAACCAAGGCTCTAAAACGTCTAAACATATTGAAATATGGGAAATATTAACCACCCAAAAAAAACCTCACAAGACAAGTTTATTCGATCACGTACTATCAATTATCTCCGTAAACACGAAGCAACCATCAATTAATTTAAGTAATAACGTTAACTATACGCTGTTTTATTAATCTGACAAAAGTGGACCAAATGGTTCCAGAAAAAATGCTATGCTTTTAAAGGGGTAGTAGCACGTGTTTTTTTCGCTGAAATAAGTTGATAAAATGTATTTAAAAAATAATGTCACCAATGGTAAAATACCCTTCTCTCTTCGGAAAATCAAGTTAAAAATGAGTGTACATGGTTCTGTAAAGCCATAGGAATCGTTTTTGTCATTCGAAATAATAAAATGTCTTCACAATAAAATGGCCGCCATGCAATTTTGGCTTTATACGCAACACCGTTATTACCACTACAGATAATTGGTTTGTATAATAAAATGTTTTACCCTCTAAAGTTAATATAAATGACATAAACTAAATTTGCAAAAATAAAATTGCAAACAACGTGCTACTGCCCCTTTAACAAGTAAATAAGTTATGTTGACAATCATACTTCACTCATACAGATTGTAAATTCTCTCCAAGAAAATAAAAGAATTTAATTACCTCGCAAAATTTGTAAACATAAATCCAGTTCAATTGTCATACAAAATGTAACTTGTTCTATCAATGTACGTTGATGTATTCTAAAGATGACATCTTGCTCACTTCTGCACTACATACTGTACTACATGTACCTTTGTTGGAGCACAGGCAAAGTTAAGCGCACATGATATGTTGCGCAACAGGGAAGAAAAGACCAGTTTCCCTATCTACGAACTACACGTTTGCGCTAAATTTTACCTGTGTTTGGAGTTATAAATAAAAATAATCTTACCAATTTCTCGAACAGCCTGTGCCCTGTTATTTAGTCCGCGGTTGATTAACGCACCAGCTTAATGTATATCATTGCACTCTCGAGATACTGTATTATACACACATAGAATTATTGAAATCATCTATGAGCTTGGACGCATATTCGGCAATATTCCTCACATCTATTGAGAATCGCTCACCCATATTTACCTTTTATTAATGTTCAGGTAAACAAATATTTATTTTGATTTAATCGATTAGCTTTCTCATCGAAACTGACAGTGACACTTGTTGTCGGTTGACATATACAAGCATCAAGTCATAATGGACTTGACCTATAAGCATTATTTATGATAAGTAATACTTATCTCAAAAGTAGAGATTTAAAAATCAAACACCGCGAACGTGACCCTTTGCCATTTTCATAACTTATAAATTCACGTTGTCAGTAGTCGTACAATAAATAACAAAGGTTTTATAACTTTTCGAGGAACATTGTGTTTTTATTGTTTTCCGCAGACACCTATAACTGATAGTCAGATGTATTTATTACAGGTACATGTTATAAGCCGAAAATACAATATTGAAATAGGTTGATAGGTTATTCTATCTATATTGCTTGTTAATATTTTGTAAGTATAAATACACAAAATATATGGATTATCTTTATGAGATATTCGGCAAGAAAGTTTATGAAACCTTGCAATAGGACGGTATGTTAATAATGATATAATAGTGCATACGTTTCTTATTTTCAATTGTTGAATGTCCATGTATATAGGTTGTGGTAATTATTGAATTTACATATTCAGTTTTTGGTATATGAAATTATTTCTTGTTGTAATGTACGTTTCATGTTAAAATGTATAAATCCTGTCAACGTCACGGGGAGAGATATTTATATAGGGGTAACCCTGTTTATCAATCCCCCTTCCCATGTACCATCTGGAAAATAAATACCGTTTAAATCATATACAAATGTAATATTGTGTCATAGAATATGAATAGTCATAAATATTTATTAGCTCTTTCCTTTTTTATTTGCTTTTGAATGAAACGCCATATTAATGCATAACGAACAGATTGCCATTTAATCTTCGACTAAGAGGTTTATGAAAATCTCTTTGGAATTTTTTGATACTTAGAATTTTTTTTTACATAAATATCTATCTATTATGAATTCAAACCTTGCAATTTAATTATATTTCAAAAGATTTATGTTCGATCAATAAAATGAAGTGTACACAACTAAAGGTACTTATTTTTTAGGTCTTAGCTCATTTTGACCAACATAAAACAGAAAAACTCATGTGACATTACGAAAAACATGTAGTTCGGAAAAGATGACACAATATTAAATGTATTCAATTCAATGTTCTAGTTAGTTATAATTGCTCAACACAAATCTCGGTTTTGTTTCTATGTGAATCGTTTTTAAATAAAATATGCTTGTAAACAACATTTTAAATCATTTGTCCTAACAATACAATGGTTTGAGTTAAAAAAAAGTGGAGATTTTAGAGCTATAGAAACACTAATCATTTTATTATAACTGATGGTTACGATTTTATGTAAATGTCAAAGTTGTACTTGTATAATGAATTAATTCATATGGATTGGATACATTTGTTTTGACATATATGGGAGTTGATTTTCATTAACTGCGTGTAGGTTTTTCTTTTTTTTTCAAAGAAATGGAATCGTATGATTTGTCAACATCAACAGAGTTTAACATGTCATTGAGATATCGCTAATGTGAAAGAAATTAAAGTGATATCATTGTGGAAGCACAATATTCTGACAAAATCGACTAAATGACATCGTGATGAGTTCATATAATCTATGACAATGACATCATAACCCAATGACATCCTAACCACGTTGACGTCACAGTGCTAGGCGTCACCTCGTCATGCCAGTGCTGTGTTTAGACAAAAAATTTTTATCGAAAACTAATGAAAGACTGATTATAGAATCTCACCATCGTGACAAGCCTTTGATATTTGTAATATTCATCCACTCATGTTTGAACCAGAACATGCTTGTTTGATATTTTCGATTATTATTTATTATTTATTTTCAAATACTTTTATATACGTTGACTTTAAAAACCACAATACCTCTTAAACAATAATTGCACATTCTATAGACATGTTTCTTTTTAAGAAGTTTCTTATTTAGCGATATTGAAATAAACATTATTTCGTTATACCAATTATTTATTTTAGGAGTTTGTGCAATAAGGACAGATTTGCAGTTAAATATTTCCAAATGTATTTTAATGAGAAATAATTAACATTTAAGGATCATCAAGTTTATTTTCAAAATTTCAAAATTCCAGCACAGTACATTTGAGAATACATGTATGACTTGTTATATTTGCAAATTTCAAAGATGATTTACGCAAATTGCACTTACTACACGCACCAAACAAAAAACATAACCAGCCATTCATCTGATAAACTGCTGATATATATCAGATGCTAAGATTAAATGCGCGAATCTTCTTTTATGATTAATATAATTTCCAATAAAACTGGACATAGTTCACATACTTAATGAACATTCTTAACATTACCTTGCATGGCGGCGGGAAATCCAACATCACGGGTAAATGCGTGCACTCCTGAAAGCCCGTGCAAGTATTGAGTAATGAAGTATTGATTGACAGTTGCTCTGTATGTCATGTATATTGCAATCCAACGTATTGAAAGATGGCCGTGTGTGCTTTGCCGTGAACACGCATTGATTTCCATACACTTCATATTGGCTTCGCTGTGCTTAACAATGGCTTACATGTCTCGATCTAACTTGACACCCGTGTCGGTCTTCTCACGCGAGATAATTTGTAGATGGTAGATAATATTCTCTGTAGATGTATACGCTTCGTGGCGTGTGAATAGGAAGATACAGTGTTAAGTTATTGAGATCGTTCTTTGTTGTTGGTTACTTGTGTGTAAAAGATAGAAGATGTTTGCTTTGACCGATTGAATGTCGAGTTTGGTCTGTTGCTCAATATTTATTCTTTGTTTACATTGAGTTGCTATGCAATTTTATTGTCAAAATAGCATACATATGTCATTTCGTACGGAATTTATGACTGCAGTATTTATTGACGAATCTTTGTATACTACACTTACTGTAATGTACATCAAAAGGTGCATATATTTGTACAAATAAATGCTTGGAATCAACTATACTTTTGAAAACTTTAAACTTCTTTTTAAGAAAAAGATTTTGGCATGGCATGGTTTGATTTGACATAGTTTGATATGACATGATGTTATAATGTTTGATATGACATGGTTTGATATGGCAATTTTTGATGTTATGGTTTGATATGGCATGGTTTGATGTTACAATGTTTGAAATGACATGGTTTGATGTTACAATGTTTGATATGACATGGTTTGATATGACATGGTTTGATATGACATGGTTTGATGTTACAATGTTTGATATGGCATGGTTTGATATGGCATGGTTTGATGTTACACTGTTTGATATGACATGGTTTGGTATGACATTGTTTGATGGTACATGGTTTGATATGGTTTGATTTATCATGATTTGATATGGCATGGTTTGGTATGCCATGGTTTGGTATGACATGGTTTGAAATGACATGGTTTGATATGGCATGGTTTGATATGACATGGTTTGATATGACTTGGTTTGATGTTCCATGGTTTGATATGACATGGTTTGATATGGCATGGTTTGATATGACTTGGTTTGATGTTACATGGTTTGATATGGTTTGATTTGTCATGGTTTGATATGACATGGTTTAATGTTACATGGTTTGATTTGTCATGGTTTGATATGACATGCTTTGAAATGACATGGTTCGATATGGCATGGTTTTATATGACATGGTTTGATATGACATGATTTGATTTGTCATGGTTTGATATGGCATGGTTTGATATGACATGGTTTGGTATGACATGGTTTGATGGTACATGGTTTGATATGGTTTGATTTATCATGGTTTGATATGTCATGGTTTCGAATGCCATGGTTTGGTATGACATGGTTTGAAATGACATGGTTCGATATGGCATGGTTTGATATAACATGGTTTGATATGACTTGGTTTGATGTTACATGGTTTGATATGACATGGTTTGATATGACATGGTTTGATATGACATTGTTTGATGGTACATGGTTTGATATGGTTTGATTTATCATGGTTTGATATGTCATGGTTTGGTATGCCATGGTTTGGTATGACATGGTTTGAAATGACATGGTTCGATATGGCATGGTTTGATATGACATGGTTTGATATGACTTGGTTTGATGTTACATGGTTTGATATGACATGGTTTGAAATAACATGGTTCGATATGGCATGGTTTGATATGACATGGTTTGATATGGCATGGTTTGATATGGCATGATTTGATATGACATGGTTTGATATGACATGATTTGATTGTCATGTTTTGATATGACATGGTTCGGTATGACATGGTTTGATATGACATGATTTGATTTGTCATGGTTTGATATGGCATGGTTTGATATGACATGGTTTGGTATGACATGGTTTGATGGTACATGGTTTGATATGGTTTGATTTATCATGGTTTGATATGTCATGGTTTGATATGCCATGGTTTGGTATGACATGGTTTGAAATGACATGGTTCGATATGGCATGGTTTGATATGACATGGTTTGATATGACTTGGTTTGATGTTACATGGTTTGATATGACATGGTTTGATATGACATGGTTTGATATGACATTGTGTGATGGTACATGGTTTGATATGGTTTGATTTATCATGGTTTGATATGTCATGGTTTGGTATGCCATGGTTTGGTATGACATGGTTTGAAATGACATGGTTCGATATGGCATGGTTTGATATGACATTGTTTGATATGACTTGGTTTGATGTTACATGGTTTGATATGACATGGTTTGAAATAACATGGTTCGATATGGCATGGTTTGATATGACATGGTTTGATATGGCATGGTTTGATATGGCATGGTTTGATATGACATGGTTTGGTATGCCATGATTTGATATGACATGGTTTGATATGACATGATTTGATTGTCATGTTTTGATATGACATTGTTTGGTATAATGCCATGGTTTGATTTGTCATGGTTTGATTTGTCATGGTTTGATATGACATGGTTTGGTATGCCAGGGTTTGATATGACATGATATGTTGTAGGTGGCGTATATCATTTTGTTGGTCATATGACCTTTACGAAATCGGTGTGAATTTATGTACACATATTTGAGTTTCGTAAAAGTTATGTCACGCACTTTCGTGTGTGATTTATTTAGTACCCATTCTATTTTATTTGAACAAGATAAACATGGCAAGAAATAGGCCCGTATCTTTCGACGGCATGCTGTAGTAGTGTAACTTAATATGATAATATTATGATATCACAGACGAAATATGAAAACACGGAGAAGTGACATTAATTTGAAAGGTAGGCACTATACATATAGAAACATTGACACCGTTTATATCTTGCCATAGATATTTATTTTTTCGATAAACATCATCTTCATACTAAAACAAATTGATTGAACAATATATAACTTTAACCCTCTGCATTCGTGACACGGTTGCTTCGAGCTGGTGCCACTGTACTTGGTTGTCATCTAATCGATATCATGTGAAATATACATTATATAGGATGGTTGGAAACATCACAGCAATACGCTGAGCAGAACAGGCTGTGTTTGGATTTTAAGGCGACACGAGTTATATCCCTTTGTGTAAAGACAACACATATATTGGGATATTGATACACGTGTACACGTTTATTTGTCTAATAATAGGTTGTTAAATTTGATTAACTAAACTTTACCATATTCCGAATTAGGCCAATCCTTTATTTACAACAACCTTCACGTGCTTTTAAGAATTTGAACCCTTTGTTCAATTAATTTAACGTACGTATTACTTTTGGTAAATATTTGCATATTTGAAGTAAATAGTAAGTAAATATTGTTGAAAGAAAGCTAATAGCTGACTTGTTCAAAGAAGGACCAGCATTGGTATAACTCGCACCAGTCTTCATTACTGGTTAATTCAAGTCTTGCAGCATCTCCTTCATGTTTCCGTGCATACATAGCGATACATAGCACCTGAAATGCACAGTGGTTCTGATTCGCCACCACAGACACAACATGAAGACATGTCAGTTATGGCTTGCGGAGGGAAGTTAATGAAGGGCAGGATATGACATGAAATGGCAACTCATTCAATTTTGTTGCTCCACTATAATCTTTTCGTTGAAGCTTTAAAGGAGAATATTAGAGAGAAACTTTGTTTTAACAAGTTTAACAGTATTGTTTAAGACAAAGTGTGTCAAAATTTTTATTAAAATGCGACATTTTATGTAGAAACGTTGAAAAAACGTTTTCGGTGAGAGTCGTTTGTGAATGTCACATGTGAATGTACCTGACACTGTAACCCGAGTAAACAGGGTAGACTGTAGAGGTTGAGCAACTAGGAAATATATGCTGAGTCAAGGTTGCATTCTTGTTCACCTAAGATTAGGGCTTTTTCATTTAAGCATCAAATTAAAATTATTACATTTATATCATTATTCTTCTTTTTTCCCCATTGACATCGTTTTTCATTGATATTTTTTTATATATTTATTTTTAGATTGTTTTTCTGTAAATACACTTATTCAATTAATATCAATTTAAGCTATTTTTCGTTTAATTAATTCATTTCAGAGATTTTTTTTCTCTTTAAAATCAATTTTGGATAAATCAGGGTTGGGTTGTTTTTTTTTACATCTTTGTCAAATTAAATATTGATATTCATATGTCATTTTTTTTATTCAAGTCACTATTTTCATTAAAGTAACTTCAATTAACATAATATTATTCATATATTCAGAGAATGAATAGATTTCCTTTTATGTCCATATCCAAAGATTTATTTATTTCTCTTGATTAATAGTATATACATATATTCATATTGTAATACCATCTTCGACATAGAATATTTTTCAAGATAGTATAGGAAGATTACATTTCTGTTCTTCTAAGAGTATATAACAGCGAGCGCTTATAATAGATCGCACAATGTAGCGCTCATTCTCTCTTGAACGACACGGTGCAAATTCCTCGAAGTTTGCTCGCCTTGCTATGTAGCGCTACATTGAGCAATCGCGTTCAAGATAGGTTTAAAAGTAATCGCTCATTGAGCGATTACTTTAAAACCTCTCTTGAACATGGCCATGGTTTAATACAAGATCTTTCTTGCCATTGAGGCCATCCTCGGTTACCCATGTTTTTTATATATGCTCCGTTACTCTCTACTGTAATATATTGGAGAGTTATGGAGCATATATACAACCATGGGTAACCGAGGATGCATTGAGGCGAGCAGTCTTCTCTGTATGTGTACGTAAGGGAGATAACTCCCAACTTAAATATGACGTACCAAAATAGTCTGAGGGAGGCAACACTGCAAAAGTGAAGTTTCCCTCGACAAAATGTAATGCAATACAATAAAACAGCACTTGGTGAAGGTGATAAAGGGCCAACGGGACGCCAAGTTTAAATATGAATGATTAGATTTTCATGATATTTTCCTTGGTTCTAAAATGTACCAAATTACAAAAGGTGCTGGTTTAGGTAATATCTTCTTACTTGACTCTCATATTCACCCCGAAATATATATATATATATATACCAGGGAACGGTCTCAACCATATAATGTATGTAGCAGTAAACACAATTATGGCTCTATCTCACGTATGTACTCGGCATATAAGGCATATTAAACGCTATAGAAGGATATATATGTCCACCTATCTACTTTATTAAAGTTTCCAAAATTACGTTTGACTAAATGGCTGCAGCAAGCCAAGGTCCATTGTCCGGTTTTCGATCAGGACCACAACTTTGAATGATTGTATTTTCGTTATACTGAACTGATTGACCGTAAACTGGTTATTTTAGGTTAAAGTTGATAATTCTCAATTCAATATCACAAATTATAACATTAGACATATGACCTCACCAACATGATTATGCCCCTTTAATGCATTCCCTCCGTACTATAGATGTACGTTGATACCTTGACATATTAGTGTTATAACTTTTTCCGAATAATACAGTAACTGTTTTTAATCTCAAGGGAAAGGTTGAAATAATGACCGCAGACCGAGTGAATATCTGTGATGACGATTGAGCGCACACGAGATGGTTATCACAGATATACACGAGGTCGATATATCACAGATATACACGAGGTCGAGGGGGCGGGTTAGCGCGTTCGGCTTCGGATCAAGAGGTCCGGGGTTCGAATCCAGCCAGGGGCACGGCAACTTTGTCTGAGAACTGTTCTACACGCAGTCAGGTTTGGGTGCAATGCTACACTGAATTTCAGTGCAGTACCACCCATGGTTCGCTAGTTCCAGCCGATGCTCGCAGGTTTCACCGCAATGCACAGCCACATGGCGTTGCGGGCTTTCTCCCTGCCATAATACTAGCAGCCGCGATATAAGTGAAATACTCTTGAAAGCGGCATTAAACCCAAACTCACCTCACGAGGTTGATGTCATTATTTCACATACACCACATGGTTATGATTAAGTGAAAACTCCTCTTTTATGAATATAAATATGACGTAGTGAAATATGAAAATATGGAATTAAAAGCGTTTATATTGTCTATTATCCATATGTGTAGAAATTAAGTCATGACATAAATGTCGACATGTTGCACATGTGCTATAACATCTGGCGGCCGTTTCATTGGCTGGTTGTGAAAATCACGTGACATCGGCATGCCAGACTACTTTTACAAACTAAATGGATGAAGATGACCAATACTATGTTATGGTTACAGTGGACTATTTAGGTACTTGCAAACAGCAATGATTTCAAATGTTCATAGAGAGAATCGATTTTAAAGCCACGGTAACTTGAAATATTATCTTTTATTTAGTTCATCTCATTTACTGAAGAATTGAATGTCAGTTTGTGTGTTTGCAATGGAAAATGAACGATGTCAAAGCGTCATTCAAACTCTTGTGAACTAATAATGGGGGCAAATCATTTAAATGCACATAATCATAGATTCGTGTCATTAAACATGGATTAAAATGGAGTATGCATTCTGAGTAGCGACGTCGTGAAAAGAATCAACGAGCCCTTCACGAATTTTCAAGATTATTTTTTACGAATTTGTATCTCCGAATGAATATAGAGGATATTATATGAGTGTCTATGTCATACTATGTTTACGACACGAGTGCCTGAATATTAGTATTTCCAGAGCGAGAGCGAGGGATATACCGATATTCAGGCACGAGTGTCGTAAACATAGTATGGCATAGGCACGAATATAATATTCTGTTTATTACCGAAATTAATTAAATTAATAAAAACACACTAAAATCCAATTTCAACCATAGGCTGGCGACCCGTCGTCGCGCATTTAGAACGCAACGTCATAGACGAAACGTGACGTCATAGCATTGTTTATGACGTCACGTCACAATGACAAAGTGATATGTTGCCCTAGGGCATCGTATTAAAAATATGAACGCCGATTTGATTGCCCCCGTAGGTAATAAACTTCATTACGTATTCCTCATAAACAAATTTGATTTGAAAATGATAACGTAACACCTCGTCAATGCTATGCTTTTATTCAGTCAAAAGTTAATATTCACTTCAACATAAAATAGAACATTTTCCTGCGTATCTGGTTGGATCAGTTGGCGAGGCAAGTCTCGAACTTGAAACGCCGATCTCTGAAATAATAATAACAATCATCATCATTTTTTTATAAACGATTTCTATCTATTTACTAATATCCTGTTTAATTTACGTTAACCTTTTAAGCGAACATATCACAACAACTGCTCTTTTCACATACATTTATATGTAATTATACTTATTTAACTATCGAAGGAGTGTGATAAAAATATTTTATCTGTTTGTTGAAGGTGCTGTAGCACGTTGTTTTGCATACTACACCCAATACCAAAAGAAACTTTGCATCTCAGTTGATGTTATTATATGTATTTTTTCAATTACAAATATTTCAAGTTTTGGACATCGTACACTAAAACTGAAAAGTAATGGCGTATTGTCATCAGTCAAATATTTTTTCAGAAGTTTTTAATTTTTTTTTACAAAAAATGAAATTTAAAAAAAATTAAAAAATTAAACTTTTAATTTTGACAAGACACACATGTTAAGTGACTAACGCACTACTGAAACAGTTTCTGATGTTAAAAGTCCGTTGATATTACCCATTAGCAAAGACCACCGAGTACGAGACCGCCACAGACGAATTGATCAAACACATTTTGATACCCCTCGTATGTTGATGCGTCCAAACTTTTTATTTAAATAAACTTTTGAAATGAATATTTTCATACATCGAATGTAAAATTGAATAATTATTACAATACTTAAAAACCCAAATCCAATCGTTGCCTATTATGTGATTTATTAAGACAAGAAGATGGGTGCAAAGTTTCTTTTGGTATTGGGTTTATGTGAAAAGCCGTATCTATAGAAAACAGTTATCAATATTGGGAGAAAATGGCACGACGAATAAAGCGACAGTGGTATGGAACTCTTTAATGTGAGAGGTAGATTTTAGGCCTCATGCTAAATTGAGAATTAAAACAGCAAGATGGTGGACCATTCCATCATGGTGCCATAATTAAAATACTCTTCTGAGTGTTCAGATATAGCTACATCAGTCAGATCACTTGAACTACCTTCGAGCGGTCATTTTAATGTGAACACCTTAAAACACCCTCATGTCTTACTTCAGCTCTACTCATATGCATCGTGATTATTGATTATCGTGATTTTCTGGGACCGACGATCAGCAATTCCGAAAGTAACGTACCATTTTCAAAAATGTTTTATTATTCCTTTGATATATTTATAAGGTCTTAAAGGGGCTGTAGCACGTTTTTTGCACACAAAAAAATATTTTAAATTTCCCATTTATAATGATAATTTATGTCATTTATATTTACTTTAGAGGGTAAAACATCTTATTACACAAGCCAATTATCAGTAGATAACGGTGTTGCGTATAAAGCAAAAATTGCATGGCGGCCATTTTATTGTGAACACATTTTATTATTTAGAATTACATAAAGGATTCCCAAGGCTTTAATGAACCATGTACACTCATTTGAACTTGAGTTTCCGTAAAGAGAAGGTTGGTGTACTATTGCTGAAATTATTTTTTAAATACATTTCGTCGACTTATTTGAGCGAAATAACGTGCTACTGTCCCTTTAATACCTTTTTATACAATAATATGGCATACCCTAGTTTGCCATTTAATATATATCTAGAATTACATGTTGAGTAATGACTCTAGGTAAAGAATGATTTTAGAAATTTATGAAATTGCAAAATGGTAATTTTAGCATTAATAACATTCTCTTCACACACTGTCGGTTACTCCCCTCCGACATTCTATCGTAACGAAAAAAAGTCCAAGGAGAGTAACTCTGTAGGAAAATAATGCAGTAATAGCACAAGCAATAAGTTAAGCGTGTCAAGCAGTTATGGCAGTAGTACACATTAGTAAGAGAAGTAGTGGCAGCGACACCGATAGTTTTATGTAGTAGTAATCAATGGTGATAATAGTAGTAGTAATATTGGTAGCAGTAGAAATAGCAGCAGTAGTAGTAGTAGCAGTAGAAGTAATAGTAATAGTAGTATTGGTGATGGTAGTAGAAGTAGAAGTAGTAGTAATAATAGTAATAGTAGTAGTAGTAGTAGTACTAATACTAATAATAGTAGTAGTAATAGTGATAGTAGTAGTAGTGCTAGTGGTAGTAGTGGTAGCAGTAATAGTAGCAGTAGTGGTAGCAGTAGTACTAATGGTAGTAGCATTAGTAATATTAATAGTAGTTGTAGTAATAGTTGTAGCAATAGTGGTTATAGTAGTAGTAGTAGTAGTAGTAGTAGTAATAGTAGTAATAGTACTGTTTGTAGCAGTAGTAATGATAATAGTAATAGTGGTAGCAGCAGCAGCAGTAGTAGTAGTAGTAGTAGTAGCAGTAGCAGTAGTAGTAGTAGTAGCAGCAGAAGTGGCAGTAGAAGTAGTAGTAGTAGTAGTAGTGGTAGTAGTAGTAGTAGTTGATGTAGCAGTAGTGATGGTGGGGGTAGAAGCAGCAGCAGTAGTAGTAGTAGTAGTAGTAGTAGTAACTCTGCATGTTTGAAAGAAACGAGTATGATTGTTTGCCGAATCAGTCAACATTGAACATTAAATAATTTCCCGGTTCTGTCGTATCAATTTGTTTTGTTATTTTTACTGTATGAGTGAAACAATGGGATGTAAAGTCTCTTTTGTGCCTCAGTTTATTTGGTTTGTCTAGACTTGCTTGAAACTGAACAAGACTTACAGGCTTACTCTTTTTATAAACAGTCATGACGCAGTAAGTAGTAGTAGTAATAGTAGTAGTAGTAGTAGTAGTAGTAGTAGTAGTGGTAGCAGTAGTATTAGTCATGGTGGTAGCAGTAGTAGTAGTAAGATTGGTTGCAGTAGTAGTAGTAGAAGTACCAGTAGCAGAAGTAGTAGTAGTAGTAGCAGTAATAGTAGCAGTAGTAGTAGTAGCAGTAGCAGAAGTAGAAGTAGAAGTAGTAGTAGCAGTAGTAGTAGCAGTAGTAGTAGCAGTAGCAGAAGTAGTAGTAGTAGCAGTAGCAGTAGTAGTAGCAGAAGTAGTAGTAGCAGTAGCAGTAGCAAAAGTAGTAGTAGTAGTAGTAGTAGTAGTAGCAGTAGTAGTAGTAGTAGTAGTAGCAGTAGCAGTAGTAGTTGTAGTAATAGTGGTAGTAGAAGCAGTAATATCAACAGTAGTTGTTATAGTAACAGTAGTAGTAGTAGTAGTAGTAGCAGTAGTAGTAGTAGCAGTAGTAGTAGTTGTAGTAGTAATAGTAATAGTAGTAGTAGTAGTAGTAGTAGCAGTAGTTGTAGTAGTATTAGTAGTTGTTGTAGTAATAGTGGTAGTAGAAGTAGTAATATTAACAGTAGTTGTTATAGTAACAGTAGTAGTAGTAGTAGTAGTAGTAGTAGTAGCAGTAGTAGTAGTAGTAGCAGAAGTAGTTGTTGTAGTAGTAATAGTAATAGTAGTTGTAGTAGTAGTAACAGTAGCAGTAGTAGCAGTAGCAGAAGTAGTAGTAGTAGTAGCAGTAGTAGTAGTAGTAGTAGCAGTAGCAGTAGTTGTAGTAGTAGTAGCAGTAGTAGTAGCAGTAGCACTAGCAGAAGTAGTAGTAGAAGTAGCAGTAGTAGTAGTAGTAGTAGAAGTAGTAGTAGTAGTAGTAGAAGTAGCAGTAGTAGTAGTAGTAGTAGTAGAAGCAGTAGTGTTAGTAGTGGTATCAGCAGTAGTAGTAGTGGTAGCAGTAGTAATAGTAGTAGTAGTTGTAGTAATAGTAACAGTAGTTGTTATAGTAACAGTATTAGTAGTAGTAGTAGTAGCAGTATTAGTAGTAGTAGTAGCAGTAGTAGTAGTAGTTGTAGTAGTAATAGTTATAGTGGTAGTAACGAAAGTAGTAGTAGTAGTAGTAGTAGTAGTAGTAGTAGTAGTAGTAGTAGTACCAGTAGTAGTAATAGTAGTAGCAGCAGTTGAAGTAGCAGAAAAAAAAACAACATCGCTAGCAGTAGTGTGAACGACAACATATATAATAGTTTAGTTATGTTCTTATCATGAATACTAAGCTAGACTACCCACTCTCTATGGTTATTGTGGACGCTGTAGATCCCCCTGAGAAACCGACTCCTATCCACAACGTAGTTCATCGGAGCGTCCCAGTTATTCACGAAGTCAGTGAATAGACATTGCTGCATCACCTTGCCTGAAATACCCAAGATATACGCATGAGTCACTAAAGTATGTGCGTCATTTAAAGAGATTGTATTCCAAGTTGGAGAACTTGTTCCTTATCTTATTGAAAAAAAACCAGTTTAAACCAATATAAATCTAAATTTCAATCATAAACTGTTGACAGTAAAATATGAAAGAAAAGACTCAGTACGGCTCAATTTTTAAAACAAATTAAAGCGGTTGTATGCCAAAACTAAAATTTTGTAGAAAAATTGTCCTTACTAAAAGCTTCTCCCTAAAGTAAAATGCTTACCATTATTCTTCAGTCTGTATTTAGTAAGATAGATGTTTGCAAGTAAGTCACAACAAATCAAACATTAATTAAAGACGAAATATGTGTACAAATATTGATTCATCAATAAAAAAAAAACGTATTACAAAAACAAAATCTACACATACTTTACACATGTTACACGCATTATTAAAATCAATTTCTTAAAAATTATATCTAACATCAGTTCATTGGGAGGTTATTGTGCAAAATACTTTTTCGGCATGAAACAAATAGCTATTTTCACTTTCCTTTAATAATTAACAAGATAATTTGTTGCAAATGTATATGATGTCCAAAAGAAAGTTGACAATCCCAAAAAACCTGTTTTATTGAAAATGAGGTATTTTCTATATTCAAAGTGAAAACATTATTTAATGTCGCCCACAAAACGAAAACAATCGACAAAACGCACTTTAGTCAATAAACATTATTAAAAAAATGGTAAGATTGAAAAACATGCTTTTAAGTCGAGAATCACGAAATGCACGTGCACGAAAGCATATAAAGTAACTGATGAGGCACGTTCAGAACGCAGCAGCAAAAAGCACCAAACAATCACCATTCTTTTGTGACACGACAACTTTTGAAATTTAATTATTTTATGCATAAATGGTGAAACTTCATAATGCTATAACATTTCAAAACTGTTCATTATAGTGTTTACGAAATCGGATAAGATATCTGGTACATGTAGGCGTTTCTTTTGGCCGACAGTTTATTCGTTTGCTTTCATTCAATAACCACATACTTTTGTTTGATTCTGCCAACCGATGTACCGATTTCCTCTAAAAGACGCCCCCGGCGTCTATTTTTTCAGACCTCCTTCAGCCCCGGCGTCTATTCGAGACAGGCGTCTATGTATTTTTGGCTAATAAATTGCCATACTTACAAACATATAGAAATGCAACCATGACTTACTTTCTTGAATATGAATATTTTTTGGTGAATAATTATTGATTGTTGAACGGGAACAATATTTCCATGAAGAGGCAACACAACCCATCACATATTTGAAAAGCTTTGCTCATTTTGTAACCCGGCGTCTAATTGAGATCCTGCGTTTATTCGAGACCTAGCATGTATTTCTTTCAAACGGTCATACCCCCGCCGTCAATTCGAGACCCGGCGTCTATTAGAGGAAATACAGTACTCACCTCGTAAGTCACAGCAGTAGATCTTGAATCGTCGGTCTTCTCTGCGGTTGTCATGGTAACTGTACATGCCACTTATGACGCCATGATGAGGACATTGGAAGAGGAACGTTTCGTCGAATTTGTTAAGCACTGAAACACAATTTACAACAATCAATAACAAAATACTGCTGCCAGATGAAGTCGATTTTGAGAGATTTTTTATCTGTTTTGTTTATGTTTCACCATATTATGATATCGTTAATGTTTATTTCTGTTCAAACACGTATTGGCTGCTGAAATCGTTTCTAATTGGTTTTGGATATAAATTAATTTTAAGTAATGATTTATAAAACATTATAAGATTGATAAATGTTGTCGACATTTTGTATCTTCCTTGACATTAATTCGTTGCTATATCATTGCTGTAGCATATCATAAAACAAGCCAATGTCGCTCTTTTATCTCACCATTAGATTCCAAACTGGTGACTGTCAGTCACAGGAACAGATAATCGTTTTAAATTGTTATTCGGCTTCTAATGATATGATGTAACTGTTTCAAACGCGTTAATATTGTTTATTTTGTCCGGTAGTTTATTTGTCACGAGTACCATGTGACCCAAGTTAGTGTCAGTCAACTTTGTGGTTGCCTGTTCGGCCGAGATCCACAGTTTTCATCGGCCATGTATTTCTGCTTTGATTTTTAAAATTTCTTCTGATGTTACATTTGGGAATGTTTAGTAAACAGACACAATGAAAAAGCATTTTTGACATGTTTTATCTCTGGCAGTAATCCATTTACCATTCTCTTCCCACGCAGTGTAGTCTGTTGTAAATAAGTTTTAAATTACGTTTGACTAGAAATCGAATCTTTTACCTTAATATCGTCGGTACACTGAGCCGATTAAGATCAAAATGGCAATTTTCGGCAACAATCAGTACTTCACGATAAAATAACACAATTCATAACGTTTAGCATATGTTACCCCAACAAACACAATGGATGTGCCTTTAAGGGAGTTACCTCCATAACAATTATCAACTCACCATGCGCACTGCAACGCCCCAGACCTGGGGTATCCTTGCAACTGAATCCGTACCTCCTGTCTTCGTGGCGATTACTGTGTACACTCCGGATGTTGCTGATGCTCTGGCCAGAAGCACATTTGAATAGGAAGGGTTGGTCAAACTCGTTGACGTAAGACGAACTTACAGCAGGTGCGAGAACGCAAATGAGCAACACCTGTTAACACAAAAGATTGAATTATAAAGAAAATAATTCAGTTTAAATATATCCGATGTGTTGACGGCTCCTTATGTTTCTAATGCTCTGTCCAGGTGGATATTAATTGAAACAGGAAGTATTACCGAAACAGTGAACGTAAATGAAGCTTGCAACCACTAAAATCACGTACAGGGCGGACAGCTCTAAATATAAACACAGAGTAATACACAGATTACTCAAAATATGCCACATTTAGAACGCAATGCCATAGGTGAAGCGTGACGTCATAACATTGCTTATGACATCTCGTGACCATGCCAATGATATTTTTGGGCATTGTATGAACATACTATGATGAAGCCCGATATGAATGCCCTCGCAGGTACATTAGTACAATACTAACATTAACTAGTATTAAGGTAAGGTATTTGAAGGGCATTTAGAAGTGGAATACATAAGAACATTAAGATTTTCTGGATAACAACTTCTTTAAAGGTCCAGTTCAGCATATTTTCCACTTTTAAACTAGAAGATTTTCCTGCAATTTTCTAACATGGGTTTGTTCATTTATATAATTAAGGCACTTCCAAGAAAAATGGCAAAAATTTGTCGATGAGTTTTCGAGAAAATCACCACTAAAATCTGTCATCTTAATTATCGAAACGTTTCCATAAATATGGCGGCTAAACCGGAAATGATTGACTCGCATGTACACCACTTCCACCACCAACTCCTCACAGTGCAGTAAACAAACGTGTAGCGAAAGCACCGACGACAATCCGACGGAGCCTTCAGACAATCGACAGTCATATTAATAAAAGATCTACAGCGAGCAACCATCAAAGACACGAATGTTTCCACGTTGCCGTAGGACCAACTTGAAGGACGGTCATATTCTCCCAAACTTCGACGCATGTCACCTGTCACAGTGTCGGAGCACCGGTACTGTAGAGATACGCGACTCGAGAGGTGAGTGGGACGCTTTCACATTTTGTTATTTGATCGTAATTTGTGGATAATTAAATATATTTACGTTTTGAAATGTGCACGTCAAGCCTCAGGTTTGTAGGAACACGTAAATAGTTTCAAATACAATTTCTTCTGGCCCAAATTCCATTGAACTGAACAACGTCGCCTCATGCGGCTGGCAGTGTTTACTTGTTCTCCGGTAATAGACCTTTCCACGGCCTTTTCATGGGCGCAGCCATTTTGTGACAGCCATTAAGCGGCTGCAACGTTAAACTAGCCTATGTTATTTGCAACGCTGCGGCAATCAAGTATGACGTAATCAAGGATAGACGGTGCCTAGTCAACGCATACGCTATATAAAAGACGTCAAACTTACTGGCCAAATAATGATTCATTTTTAAGATTTCTTATGTCATATTTGCGACAAACAGTGCAAACAACGATTCATGAGTAATAGATTGAAGAAGTTAACAGATAATAACAGGACTGTGTGTTGTTAGATGTAAATCGGCGATATCAAAGCGAACGGAAACTTAGGGTATTTGAATGGAGGCGAATATCACGTAGTTTTGAACTAAAGCTTACTTTTATTTACTGTGAAAAAAGTTGGGGTTTTCTTCTTCTTTGTATTTCAAGAATTGTCAATAGTGACACATATATAGGCCTTATATCTGGACTATTCAAGATTATCTGTACCAAATGTACATAGACTTACGTGTTAATTAGCTGTTGCGAAAATATTTGTCATAAATTAACTAAAGGTCTCATTGCTGTCATATTTTGCGGACATATTGGTAATCATCTTCTAACGATTTTAGAATTAATCGACAAACAATATATTCATGAAAATTATTCTCGCAACAGCTAATTAACACGTAAGTCTATGGGAATTACGTTACGTTACATGTACGTAATAATATGGCCACCTGCTGTATACACTTTTGTTCGTATGTTATTTTATTAGAACAGAATGAAATACTATATATTTGTACATTTGTTGTATGTACTGTCAAGATTTACTGTAGATGTTTAAAATGATTTTTATATAATCTGTAAATATGTGTCTTCCGTCTCACACTCACCTACACAATCGCGTAATACCAAAGTCCGAAATATGCATGAACTACAAAACATGAATTAACCTAATTGTTCAAGTCTAGTATGTGAAATACTATTTTGCACAGTAGCAATGTAGGAAGATGAAGCAAAAACTCTTTTTAATCATCAAATTTAATTATGTTCATTAAACACACAGACCTTTAACTGCTTCTACAGAAAATGGATATCTTAGGCGAAAAGACTTAGCACACCTTTAAGAAAAAATTATTTCTCACGTACACTTTGTGTATCGCTGCATAGGCCTAATTATAGTTTACCGTATAAAATGTTTTTACATAGGCTATTTATGCCATTGCGAGAATAGTGGGTATATAACAATTATATATTTCCTCTTTCAATAATCTATATTTTTATAACATATAATTCCATACAGCGTTTGTAAAGTTTTTAAGAAGAAACAGTTGTTACTTGATTGCAAATTATATGAGAAATGTTAAGAAGAATTATCTCCCTTCGCTCATCTACAAAAATTCAAATAACTAAAATTGATGTTCGTAGTTTAAACAAAATCCAAATCTCATTGTTACACATACATCTGTTTCTTATACCATGAATTGAATCGGGGCTAACTAATTCATTACCATTTCAAATCGTAAATGAAATGTAGGCTAACAGTTTGAGGAAAAAATATTTTTTTATGAATTTTATTTTGCAAAAATGTATTATCTTTACATAAGAAACCCAGTTGGACCAGAACAGCATTTTTTCTTTCAGAAGATATGTAATATGTGGAAATGTATTAAGAACTTTTGTTTACAAAAATAAGTTTTTCCATAACTAAGACCTTTGCGAAACTGCATGCTGGTGCATCACTTTAACATGCCCTAATTTCATTATTAATTAGTATCCGATTAAACATTGCATTTTTGGAAGCAGTAAACAGTGAGCAATAAATTGATATATTGTTTCTGCCGTCACCCAAAACTTGGACTTAAAGTTATTTTAGAGACAAGCTACAGCTTTCGACCCATCCCCTAACGTAAAACGTCAGTTTGCAGCCGCTTAATAGCGGACGACGCTAGCGCCACCACAAAGGGGAGTAAATGAGAGCGTCGTAACGCACTGCTCCGTGGAGAGGTCTATAGGGCCTGTAAGTCTCGTTTACGTTCATTTCCGGTGCCACCCTTGAACTGGTTACAGGAATCGGATGAGGATGATCAGATGAGGTCATCATATTTGACCTTGTAACCTTGACCTTGCCGCAATTGACAATATTTAGAAAACGTTAACCTTGGCCATGACTTTGGATTGCTCAGAGCTACGGCTTTCATACTTGGCATGTGCATACCTTGTGATGAGACCTTCAGATGAGGTCATAATATTTGACCTTGTGACCTTGACCTTGACCTTGCCGCAGTGGACATCTTCAGAAAACTTAAATCTTGGCCATATCTTTGGATTGCTCAGAGCTACGGCTTTCATACTTGGCATGTGCATACCTTGTGATAAGACCTTTCAGATGAGGTCATCGTATTTGACCTTGTGACCTTGACCGTGCCGCAGTGGACAATATTCAGAAAACTTTAACCTTGGCCATAACTTTGGTATATCCGGGGGCACCCGTGTTTAACAAACACATCTTGTTCTACTTTGGGGTTGTTTGGCCACATCATTCGTATATGTCAAATATTGTTCAAGTTTCCCAGTCTGATTGAAATCGACCGTTTTCCGAAGAATAAAAGTTGCAAAATAGAGCTTCTACCGGGATGCGAACTCGCATTGTTTCGAGGTTTCTTCGCAAAACCGTCTGACAATGGCCCGTAGGCACATGTTCTGAGCGTCCAACAAAAACTTTTGGAACCAATAGCTAGGAGCATGTAACTCCAAACAGCCATTCTTTCGTCGGTTTCCGTAACAGGAGGAACGAGAAATGATTCCGAATGCTTTCAAAACTATGATGTGAAATGTCAGCTATTTGACTGGATTTTGTCTAAACCAAACTGGTACAGAACGCGCGCCTAAACGGAGTGTTCTCAGACCTTGTGGGGAGGAATCTACAGAACCTGTTCGTATCCAGGGCATTATGCATTATATTGCAAATTTTATTCCTCGGAACAAGGGCGATTTCAATCAGACTGGATAATTTTAAATCAATCGTGGTTAATCAAGTACCCTACATGTATATCTGATGTTCGCTTTAGAAACAATGAATTCATGGAGTTATATAATTATGCTCAAAACTCTTAAGTCTATACGATCCTGTCAGGGTGTTATTTCACAAACCAATCTTGACAAAGGTCAATCCTTTAGCATTGGCTTGAAATTGTCTTAGAGCTAAGTTTAGTTAGTAGAAAGGCACCCAGATGTCCAAGGATAAAATAAAAATGCAAACAATCTCACCGTGAACAGCATCTTCCCTCTTCCAATGGTGTCTCGTATGTTAGGAGGGAACCAACTGATGAATGTGCCTACGTCAGAAATAGCCAGAAAATTTATAGCCAGAAAATCGCCAGATATGACTCATCACTTCCCGGGGTAGGAGGATACACTCGATCGAACCAATCAGAAGTCGTAAAATTGTAACCGGATCGTGACGTCATGGCGTCGGTACGTGTGTAGAGATGCTTTGAATCACAATACATTTCCGTTTCAAATTTAAGAATAGAATTGAGTACCGACGTGTAGTTGCATTTGAAATAGGCTATCATAAAACATGTTCACGGTAAATATCTTCTTGCAATAATAAAACTAGTAGGTTGAATTATCAGACAACACGAGGGAATATATAGGTCATGCATAGCACATTCCTACCTTAGTTTATAACTCCAATGAAACACATGGTAAAGTCCACATAGTGAGCGATGTAAATAAGCTTACACGATAATCACACCCTTTTGTGATTGTTTTGAACCTAAATCAACCACGATAAGCATATAATTTTCAATAAGCATAAGTAACTGAATTTATGATATAACGCCTACCCATATTTTTAGCTCATCTGGCCTGAAAGGCCCGATGGGCTTATGGCATGGCATGGTGTCCGGCGTCCGTCCGTCCGTCCGTCTGTAAACTTTTCGCATGTTCATCTTCTTCTCCAGAACCATTTGGTCTAGGGGGCTGAAATTTTGTGTGCAGACTCCTTGGCTAATGGGGATTATGAATTGTAGCTTTCATGACCCCGTGACCTCAAATGGGGTCACATGGGTCACATCCCATGGGAATTACAGTTTTTTCTAAATATAACTTGCACTTTTATTGGTTGACGGAAGTATTTACACCAATTTATCAATTGCTTAGCTGTACTATTTTAGGTCAATCACATAGATGATCAATTCGGAACATATCTATTTTAAGTCAGAAGTCAGAAACACATAATACATAGAAAACCATGTTCAATCCATGTTTCCGAGACTGTATTTACAGTACTAAATTTTCTGGGGGAAGCGGCATGCACGAGTTGACCGTGACTGTCGTGACATCATAAATTTGTGACGTCGTTAATTATGACGTAATAACATTCCTATCTTGCAACTGCTCGATTGCCGGTTCACTATTTACTAACATTTTTCTCATTCCGCGACAATATTTACAATATAATCAAGTTTTTATTCTTATAATTTAAGATTCATTTTGTGAAAAAAATTCAACAATTACATAAAAAAAACATACATTATGGGGTAGGGGTAAAATTTCTATTTTACAGTCTAATCTATAAGGTCGTGAACTTGAGTCTAGTTTTTCGATTTTTAGGCATGATCTTGGCTAAGAAAAATAATCACCAACTCGGTGCTCGAAATTACGAATTATTTTCCCTCGTGAATTATTATGTCAAACTCCACGCTAATGCTCGGTGATTTTCAAAATAATTAACACGGAGCAGAACCGTATAATTCCTCGCAAATCTTATTATGATTATTCTTATATATAACAGAATTCAAAGAATTTAGAAAGTTTATTTGAGAATCAGTTAGAACGTACATTCTACTTTGGAAGTTTTCTTCTGACACTGCTGCAGTTATTTTGTGTGCCAAAGATGATTTTTAACAAAACCCAATCAGTTCTCAAAAAAGTTTGGTAACATCACTGTATGTCATCTGGACGGTGTTGCAATTGTGGAGCGAAAACCAATATACGACTTTGGAAAACAGTATGTAAGCAATATTTTCTAATGGGAATGCATTGGAAATGACCAGTGTTGAACATTTCAGAAATATATCCTGCCTAACTTGTTTGGAGTTATGTAAAACGTCTGGAAGCATCAGTTCTGTCATGGTACCCCAATCCAAGCTCTCACAAAGAGATCACAATTGTCGGGGAAATCTCTGATTCGTCACTCTCTACCCACAGAGGTAGATGTATACTCCCTTCAGATCCTAACCTCTGTTCTAGAAGGCCAATGGTCAATGATGATTTTGACATCATTTGTGTGAAAAAGACTTTCTCATTCCCTGTTTGAAAGTCACAATATCAGAAGACGGAATTTAATTCAAGTCACACATACCAAACGTTAATAATGACGTTATGGTATCCAGAAGTACAGATTGTTGCCGAAAATTAACATTTTTATGTTGGTCGACTCAGTATTGTGACGATATAATTGTAAAAGTAGTGATTTCTGTCCGAAAAACGGACAATGAACCGCGACTGACGCGTATCTAACAGTCAAACATAATTTTGGAAACTTATTTGCAATACATAAAAAGACAAATTTGGGTTGCTAATGTTAAATAAGTAAATCGGACGTGTAGTTTAAGTTACTGCACATGTATAATGATTTTTCTCCAGTTTAATTGGAAACTAGTAACTAAATAAATAAAAACCGCAATGGATGCACAATGGATGCACCTGTAACAAAATAACCCAAAATATTTAAGTAAGAGTGTCTATTTACTAAAGAAAAATCAACCATGCACTTACATACTGGAACTTTTAACCATACAGTGATTCCTGTTGGAAGTGCTATCAACCAACTTTATTGGCGGCTATCAAACAGTATGGTAATGGCACATATATAGGTGGGTGACGTTTTGCTTTCGTGTCAAAAAACTAATGCTCTATATTAACTATGTTAAAGACCATCTATAAGTTTAATGATCATATATTTTATATCTCATCAGGTTGTATCCACAAAGTACATACTATGAGAGCATTTCGACATTATATGTGGTGCGCTTAGCGGAGGAGCAAAATCGGCAATGCGTTTTTGATATGAGAACGATTTCAGAGGGTCATGATTGAATATCGCAGTGAATTTTTCTGTATAAGTATAAGAAGAATTATTTCGCAAATTTGTGTGCGTGAAATATGCTCTCACAAATAGAAAACAGGAAAAAGCAGCCCGTGTCAACATAGCTATGAACCAATGAACGTGCGAACAGCGAACTATATCCGGTTTGCACTGTATGGGATTGTACACCGTGGGTATACATGTACATCCTCCCCATATCCTGTTGATGAGCCTGGGGCACTTGTGACACTTAAACAAACTTATGTCTGTCTGCATGCCTAAATATGGCGAATTAAACATGTTATCTTTCTCTCTGTGTGTATTACGAGGGAGACACCGTTACTCAAAAACGTTATGTAATTTAAAGACACCAGTGGTAAATTCACTCTTGCGTAGATTAACCGTCACGCCCGCTCCCCCCTTGTCGACACATTAGCTGTCGGCCATAACCTCGCATTATCATAATTAAACCAAAGACGTATATCCATCTAATTTCTTGATTAAACAATTGATATCGGCACTTAAACGTACATCCATTGTGTTGTTTGCGGTCAAATATGCTAAACGTTCTGTTATAAATTGTTTATGTTATCGGGAAGTACTGACTGTTGCCGAAAATTGCCAGTTTGATCTTAGTCTAGCTAAAAGTAGTGATTTCTGATCGAAAACCGGACAATGTACCGCGTGTACCGCGCCAATGATTTAAACGTTATTTTGGAATCTTATTTATAACAGACACACTGATAAATTAGGGTTGATCATGTTAAATAGGTCATATAACTACTGTCCATGTAAATGGGACGTGTAGTTTTCGTTTCTGCATATGTATAATGATGTTACTCTATTTTAATTGGAAACTAGTAACTATGATATATTTGGTTATTCGGGATGAATATGCAAGCCGAGTAAATTTATTTACACTGTAAACAGCACATATGGTGTATTGGAACGTATTAAAGCTTAATCAAATTTTATGAAACACAATGGATGCACCTTTAAAATCATTACCATAAATACGACCTTGTGTTGTAAACATTTTCGACATGTTTCAAATAAACAACCTGTATAAATATTGTCTTGATATTTTCCCAAATATATGACGATACAAAAGTCAAATGAAACATTTCAAATCTATAGACTGAATGTAACCGAAAACGAAAGAATTTCCATTTGGAATTTGAAGGCGGTCGGTTCACTAGACCAGTACCTTTTTGGGGGATTTGAACTTACTTTCTCAGCGTAAGGCACCAACCACCAGCACTGACTGTACCAACAGTTTACCAATCGGTTACCGTGACCTCGATCAACGTATCGCTTAAATGAAAAAATGTCAACACTACATGTAAATAGAAGAGCATCACTAGCAGTTTGAACGAATGACGATGCGTTTGTTTCACACACTTGTTGAAAATCAAAATTCATAATATATTACTTGTGACATAGACTTAGACAGTTAGTTTATTAAAGTGTCACGCATAAAACTCATTGTACAATATATAGCACAAAGTAGATATAAATATATATAAATAGATAGAACTATAAATGCCCGGCCAAATTGACTTATGAGACACATGTAACGTTTTAAAACATACTATCCACAAACTCATGTCATATCGAGCGAGACAATAAACCCGGCGAGACGCAACGAAGACGAATAAGCAAACTGCTTAAAACTAGGGACGGGTTGTGTATTGAAAGTGGATTGTGTATTGAAAGCGTGTATTCAGTCGTTACGGTGGCCCATAGGGAACATAAAGTATTTTTTGTTTATAGTTTATTGTATCTCTCTCATCGAAACCACAGAAAACTGTACTGAAAATACGGAAAACCTAGAATAAAACACGATAAACTCGAATTGAAAAACGAAAAACTCCAAATGAAACACGAAATACTAAAAATGAAAAGTAAAAAACTGGTTAATGAAATTCTAAGAAACTACCTTCTCTGCCCAAAGGGACATCATAATAAATTTTAAAAGACTTCTTTTCAAATGATATTTTCTCGAAATTGCAAAAGACAAAAAACTAGCTGAGGTGAAAACCCTTTATAATTGTTCACGTCATTGTAAAAATATGCCAGAGGTTTGTTCGGCCCCGAGATTTGTATGCACCAACTTAGCAGATTATAACGGTCCCACACCTTCATTTCGTACTTCATATATTACGGTTTTCAACTTGTTTTCATCATTATAAAGAGAAACTGATTGGTTCCAATTTTAATCACATACTTTCTTGCACACTTTTGAACCATGTGGTGAAGCTCCACCATGTTACATCATCGCATAAAGTGGACAAGCGATAAAGCGATAAAAGTGATAACTCTATCCATTAAGTGCGCATGTTTGAATCGAAGACGAAAATCACATATCTGTTGTAACAGTTTATACTGGACTCCATTCCATAACAGCGAACGCTCATAATCGCTCATTGATTGCTCAATGCAGCGTACAAGTTGCGCTCAAGTAGCGCTCATTCTCGCTTGAACGACACGGTGGAAATTCCTCGAAGTTTGCTGGCCTTGCTACGTAGCGCTACATTGAGCAATCGCGTTCAAGAGAGGTTTAAAAGTAATCGCTAATTGAGCGATTACTATGAAAACTCTTGAACACGGCCCTGGTTTCATTCAATGTTGTTTTTCATTTGACATGGCTTTTGGATTCACATAACATAAGGATGCTTTTGATAAATGACATGGTGTGTCTAAACCTGAACATAAATACTTCCTTAGATATACTTTGTGTGACTGAGTATAACAGATTTGATTGAGCAAAAAAAAGTTTATATAAATTTAAATCGGCTCACTCTGATTATTTCTGGTACATATTCATCAACATAATGTATGATACAAGTTTGGAAATCTATTGCAACAACACTGGTATATTATTTAGCCATTCACTAAAACATCAATGGAAAGAATTAAATAATCTAGCATAATCAAAATACAATTGTGCACATCAAATTGAAGCAGTGTGCGAAAAGATATATATATATAAAGATATATATATAAAGATAAGATACTATAAGGCTATACCACAATAGAATATTTGTGTGACATCGTGTATTAAAATATGCCACGGAAATAATTCTGAAGGTTCGATTCATGAAAAAACACGTTTTGGGAAAATTTATTAAAAGTGTGAACTCCTTGCATCGTAATGAATCATTAGTTTGATGGTAATAAGATGTACGCCTTCAGTGTATGGAGCTCAGTGTACATTCGAATACGTATTGGAGGTTACCAAATCGTCTCTTTCCAATTGAATCATTTCGAGCCCAAGATTGAATACCTTTTTTCTGCTAATCTCTATTGTAAACTATAAGCATAAGCAAAATGCTGTTATTCTGCTACAATATAATAATCTTATCCACTATCGAATTATATTGACATATTGTTCATTTCTATATTAATATCCACGTTCAACCCTTGCTATAATAGTTGTTATAATTTCACTAAGAACAGCGAACTCTCTGCATGGTCATGACTAATATGATGATAAAAGGATGTACGTCTTCAGTGCATGAGGCTTAGTTTACAATCGGATAAGTATTGGAGGTTAGAAAATCGCCTCCTTAACACTTGAATGGTTCATTCAGCTAATATACATTTAAGAAACTAACTCTGTGACTTGTTTAAAATGTACACTTAATAAGTAAATGAACAACAACTTCAGCACTAGCCAGGGACGGACTGGGTGGGGGTATATTATATTAATTATAAACGTTGGTTTGGTGTGTCTAAACCTGTACGTAAATACACATCTATCTATCTAGTTTACTAGTAGAATAATAGCATTTTACTTATACTCATGGTTTTCAATTAAGACTAGCAGAAAAAGGATTTCAATGTTGGGCCCTAAATTTCAGTAATATTATCTCTATGAATATGCTTTTTGGTTTATGCGGCAAAACCAAGATATTGTCTGCATTTGTTCTTTTAAAACAACCCTTAAACATCCGAATATATAATAGTTTTTAATGTGTTCAAGCCATTTCGCGTCTTCGCTACTACCTATTTTGAAAGACTCTACAATAGTTAACTATCTATCTAAATATGCTATTTTGATGTGTTCAAATATCGAAGTATATAGTATATAGTATGTCGTTAGATTTTGATCCACATACTAACAAACCTCAACTCAGACTCTAACGCTCAATCATGTATCACATATATTCCATTTTAAATGTTATAAATGATATGCATTAACTTTATTCCGAGTGACATACAGACATACAGACAGACAGACAGACAGACAGACAAAATATTTTATTAACGTGTCACATGTTTTGTATGTAATCGGGTACAGTGACAATTTAAAAACATAAAGTAGTATACAAACATCAGGCCATATGGCCAATGAGACACACAAGACAATGATATACAAGTACAAAAGTTGGCGATTGGGGATGGGTATGTTGAGTAAAATTATAATTGAACTGAAATCAGCACATATCGTATGTTGGCACGTATTAAAACCAAATAAAAGGGTTCTCACCGCGGTGGAAAGGGTTTACACCGCGGTGGAAAGGGTTTGTACCGCGATGGAAAGGGTTTGCACCGCGGTGAGAAGGGTTTGCACCGCGGTGAGAAGGGTTTCCACCGCGGTGGAAAGGGTTTTCACCTGAGCTAGTTTTTTGTCTATTGCTAATACGAGAAAATATAATTTGTAAAGAAGTCTTTTAAAATTTATTTTGATGTCCCTTTGGGCAGAGAAGTTAGTTTCTTAGAATTTCATGAACCAGTTTTTTACTTTTCATTTTTTTTAGTTTTTCGTGTTTCATTTGGAGTTTTTCTAGTTTCATTTTGAGTATTTTGTGTTTCAATTTTAGTTTATCGTGTTTTCTTCTAGGTTTTCCGTATTTTCAGTACAGTTTTCTGTGGTTTCTATGAGAAAAATACAATAAACTATAAAGCTATAAAAAATACTTTATGTCCCCTATGGACCACCGTACTATAATACATGACATACCGGATTACGTAACATACATGGGGAACCAGTGATTTCGTAGGAGGAACCTGTTCGTAGGAGTGGTGATTTCGTAGGAGGATCCAGTTCGTAGGAGGATATTTCGGTGAATTCGTAGGAGGATTATTATAATGAAGTTATTTAAGTAATTTATTACGCTTTTGTCATTTTGGAATGGTTTATTAACAGGATATTTCCAATAATATTGCTTAATATACTTTTGGAGTAATTCTTTACAAACACACACACATAGGTGATATAGAGAACATACAGGTTTATACAATGATATATTATGTAAGAATATGACATTATTTAAAAAGAGGTAAATAGCATTTAATATAATTTAATAATTCATAATCACATTTCATTAGATACATAAATTTAGACACTGTTGGATTTACACAGAAATAACTTGTAATTAAATATGTATATAAGCAATCAGGAATGACTAATTAGACAATGATCCACCAGTTACTGTGTTCATTACGTTTACACTAATCTGAGAACAACACTGATTGATGGGCTAATTGTTAATTATTTGTTCATCGTCTGACTGTTTTGACATGAGAGTGTACAGTCAAAGTCAAGCATCTGTCGCACTGGTAACACCGGTCTAACATGATAAAGCACATATAACGCATGAACCACAGTTGATGCAGAATGAATTACTATCTTATTCTTAGTTTACTGAATAAAATAAATTAGTCTTCTCAGATTAAGACAAGGTGTATTTGTATGTAGTGAGATGTTTTGATTGTCAATTGCTCACCTTTTTCATCCTCATCGGCAGCGGCTAATCTTCCAACCGTTGCTTACTTACCAGGTTACTTTATTTATTAAAACAAACAATATAAATCAAAGACTGTCAATCATCCAATATAATCTAATCGAAATTCTCCTACGAAATCTTCTCATCTTCAGCGGCATCTGTATTAATATATAATCGTCAAATCACTGCTCATATAATTGTTAAAATGGATAAAGATCATACTTACCAGATTACTTTATTTATTCAAACAACAAACTCAATATATATTCAAAATAAACATTGCCGATCATCCAACATAATAAAAAAAATACTTCTACGAATCCACCGTTCAATCCTCCTACGAATCAACCGAATTATCCTCCTACGAACCGGATCCTCCTACGAATTTAGTCGCGCGTTTATCAAAATACGGACAGACAGACAGACAAATAATTTATTTAGGTCTCACCTCGAACAATATTGCACAAAATACATAAATATATATACATTTAAGATATTGACGAGCCACCCATTGAGGGTTACGAGAGACACATTAAAATTGGTGTATATACAAAATAAACATTAAGACACATAATATATATCACGAGTTATTATATAAAAAACTCTTTCTTCTTTCTAAAATACGTTTGCAGATTTTGGCCGATAAAAGTTCAATAAAAGGATTGGACAATATAAACGAGACTTTGGCACAGGCGCTTAAACAGTTAAAACTATCACAGATGTTGATACATTTTGATAAAAGAACCGCTCTAAGATCAGCATACACAGGACATTGCAATAACACATGACATTCATCTTCCACACATTGATTACAGTTAAAACACACTCTCTCAGCTAAAGGTAAATTCGTATATCTCCCTGTCTCCACCCGCAGAGGGGCAACACCGCATCTAAACTGTGCCAGGGCACGACGACAGGAAAGGGGGAGAGAACTCTGCAGATAAGACTCGACTCCATAAGAAAACTTAAAAGTGCTATATAACCGTAATTTTTTTCCACCGTATCCATGCTTGCTGTTGGGATTCTCCACGCTCTCTCGCCATTCTTCCTTAAAACTTTGGAATATCCTATTGGTTACCTCGGATGTTATAAAAGCAATATGAAAAGAGTTCCCAATAGGAATAAAATGTTCTAGTTTCATACTGCGCATCTTATTCTGAATACGGAGATTCCAGTTTCGCCGGTTCTGTTCAGCTTTCGCATTGGCCCATTTAAAAACCTTGAAACATAACCTGTCTTGGTTGATTCCACACATCTTCTTGTAGACTCGACATGCACTTTTCCATTGCCGTACAACCGGGGGTACCCAACCCATGTCTCCCGCAACTCCACTGGTAGGCGTAAACTTTCTTACCCCCATAAAAAATCTCATTGCACGGTTATGGACGGTGTTAATTGCTGGAATTGTGTAAGTCCCCCATATAGCAGAACCGTAATGAATAGTTGACCACACCATGGAGTCATACAGCTTAGTAAAAGTCTCAAAACGCATTCCACCTAGGATTTTCCATTTAGATATAAGTAGACCTAGTGCTCTGTTCGCTGAGCTGGCCACGGCTTTGCCCATCCGCATGTAGTTAAGGTGTTCAGTTAAAAGCAGGCCAAGATAGTTGTAACAGTCGGTAATCTCCAGGTCTAAATCGCCACACTTGAAACTGGCCACTGTCCTTCCCACTGCCTGGCGTCTAAAGTGGACAATTTTTGATTTAGTTGGATTGACAGCCATCTTGTTTGTCGCACACCATGAATTCACTCCATCTAAAAGTACATTCAAGTCACTTTCCTTTTCCGCTAACAGTACAATGTCATCAGCATACGCTAATACGCAAATGTGTTTATCCTCGACTGGTAAAATCTAAAATAAGAATGATACGTTTCCAGTTTACATATAGATCAAGTCTATTATTTTCAAGCGCAAAACATTGTGGTTTACTCCCAAATAAACATAAAAATAAACAAACAAAAACAAGAGACAGTTTATGAGTATTTAAAAGAATATAAATATACGTTTTTGGCGTTTATTTATTTACCTTTTATTTCAATTATGTAGTTTTTACAGATACTATATCTGTCATAGTTTGCTGGTATGATCACAAAAAATACATTTAACAGGTAAAATGTCAATAATTTGTATATTAACAGGATCTTTTGAAACATGATAATATAACAATTGTCACATTCAGTTGAAAACACTTGAGAAAAACGAGTTTCATATGGGTTGACATTGTGGCGACTTGTAAAATTGATAAGCCAACACGCCTCGGAAATGTTGCTGGGTGGTACTGTTTTTATACAGAAAAGGAAAAGCCGTTAATATGACGTTAGATTCTATTGACGCGCGTTAATCTAAGGCTTACTTGTCTTTAAAACCAAATTTCATCAGATTGCCGTGATATGAAAATTATGTGTCTTAGTTTTGTAGATTTCCCTAGCGATTGATACACATAAACATAATGTTGTAGTTAAAACACTTACATACCCAATGGCTCTTTAACACTCAGGATGGAGTTAAAACATGGCATGATGGAATGGCCAACCATCTTGCTGTCAACTCTCCAAATTGCATGAAACCAAGCAAACTACTACTCACACTGAAGAGTTCCACAAAATTGTCGCTTTTCATATCGCACCATTTTAAACCAATACGGATAAACATTTTTCTACTGATACGGCTTATTGGGTCTGGTAATGAGATGTTTTACCCTCAATAAGTAATATATTGTTTAAACTTTAATAAAAAAAATATAAAAAAATCATTTTTAAAAATGACACAATGGAGCAAAAAATGTATGCAAATAAACTCGCTGCAGTAACTTTAAATGGAAGTGCATATTTTTATAAACACAATATGTTGTATTGTGTTTTTTTTAATTTATGTAAGCTGACGATATTGACATTGACAGTACCAACTTGTACATTTCCACGTGCATCACGATTAGTTCATGCTTTATGTGAGCTGGATAATATAGACACTTTTTTCTGGCAAGGACACGTGTCTTTTACCCTAATATGTCAAACAAACGAGAACTGAAAATAAAACTAAAATGTTGTCAATGCTGTTTGTGGTTTGATGTAGAGATTGGGTTCAAGTTAGCCGAACCATCGAGCACGTGAAACATGAACATCTCGGCCTCGTGATTCACGTGCGCGAGGGCTCTAACTGGAACACCTCGGTCTCAGTCGGTAACTCCCAAGTTAGCTCAATACAGCCATGCTGTTATATTTTTTAATATGAGACAGCATGGCGTCTTGTGAAATATGAAGATGGCATGCCGTCTTAATTTTTTAACATTTGACACAATGGACTCTCCCTGAATCATTAAGACGGGATACCGTCTAAAACGTTTTATAGACGGCATGCCATCTTTATAAGACAATCATTTTGAGACGGCATACCGTCCCATTGTAACGAGACGGAAAGCCGACATTTCCCTGACTGTTGAACATAGCCATAGTTTTATACAAGATCTTTCTTGCCATTGAGGCCTACCTCGGTTACCCATGTTGTTTATATATGCTCCGTTACTCTCCACTGTAATATATTGGAGAGTAACGGAGCATATATAAAACCATGGGTAACCCGTACCAAAAATAGTCGGAGGGAGGCAACACACGACACAATGTAATGCAATACAATAAAACAGCATTTGTAAGATGATAAAGGGCCAACGGGACGCCAAGTTTAAAGATGAATGATTAGATTTGCATGATATTTATTTGGTTCTAAAATGTACCAAATTACAAAAGGTGCTGGTTTAGGAATATATATGTATAATACTTCCGACGACACTTGCTGTAGATATCATTTTAATGATGACTGGATGCCTCGCAATTCGACTTGTTTACAAGTCTTTTCGTTGAAAATGCTCCACACTGTTGAAAAGACTTGTAAACGAGTCGAATTGCGACGCATCCAGTCATCATTAAAATGATATCTACAGCAAGTGTCGTCTGAAGTATTTTATTTTTATATACATTTACTTCACGTGAGACCTTAAACTTTTTCATATATATATATATATTCAAATGGTAGTTAAAAGAATAACTAACGCCGTTTCCTCCTACATGTTTCAACTTTACAGACTGTAATGTAAACCTCCCTGAGGATAAAGTTGAAACATGTAGGAGGAAATCGGCGTTAGAACTACCATTTGAATAAATACTGACTGTACACTTGAACAAACAATCTATTCTAATTTATTTTCGGTTAAAGTTGATAATTCTCAATAACATAACACAACTTATAACATTGGTCATATATGTGATGGTAGGTAGGTAGGTAGGTGGAATTAAGGGCGACGTTGGGCCAACAAATGGCCTATATGCGCCCGGCATATAAAAGGATTAAAAAGATTAGAAAATAATTATACAAGAGGTTAAAAAAGATTCATATGCAGTCATATTTGCCCGTATTGCATACGTAATCTAAAAGGGCTCTTTGTCACCATACAGCAGGTTTTCTCCAAGAATAGACCTCAGATCGAAGGTACTTGATCTTGATGATACCACCTCTATAAGTTCTTGACGATGGATATTATGTCCCTCGCACTCAATTAAAAAATGAAAAACAGTTTCTGGGTAATTGCCAGCACAATCCTGACACATTGGAGATTTATCCTTGTCTAAAATGTGTTTGTATGCATTTAAGCCACAGTGGCCGAGTCTTAATCGAGTCAAAACGACTTCATCTCTTCTCTTTTGACGACGAATGTTTACATGCTTATTGTCTTTAGGGCATAAGTTGTACATATGTCTGGCATTGGTGCCATGTTCCCAGTCACTTTGCCACATTTGGAAAATTGCTTTATGTATAACAGTGAAGTAATCTTTTGGGATTGGCAAATAGTCCAATACGTTGACTTGTGCTTTTGTTAGAGCAGACTTGGCAAGTTGATCTGCTCTCTCATTACCACTGAGACCCACGTGTGCTGGTACCCATACAATATCACAACTGATATATACGGTATTCAAAAAGGTGTCTAAATAAAATATATCGTATAAAATATCAATTCGTTGGCCTTGCACTCCTGACTGTATAGCTTGAACAGCGGCCAAAGAATCTGTAAAAATTATTGACTCATGGTCATGCTTTTTAACCCAAAGCAGTGCTTTTAAAATTGCTGTTAACTCTGCCGCAAATATAGATAATTGGTCGTGTAGCCTGTAAACATCATATATATCGAGTGAAGGAACAACAAAAGCCGCTCCAACACGCCCAGAAACAGGATCTTTAGAGGCATCTGTATAAATGTCATATATGTGACCTCACCAACATGGTAATGCCCCTTTAATACATTCTTTCCGTACTATAGATGTCTTTGAGAACGCCACTGACATATTAGCTAGTGTTATAACTTTTTCGAATAATACAGTAACTGTTTTGAATCTCAAGGGTAAGGTTGAAATAATGACCGCAGACCGAGTGAATATCTGTGATAACGATTGAGCGCACACGAGATGGTTATCACAGATATACACGAGGTCGATGTCATAATTTCACATACACCACATGGTTATGATTAAGTGAAAACTCCTCTTTTATGAATGTAAATATGATGTAGTTACTTGATATGAACGTTTTGAAATAGTTGCAATGGTGTAATGCTTGACTCAACTCTACTCCAAACATTGCTCTAACTTCATGGTTAACTCTGTGAAATTCACGTGCAAATCGATTCGTGTCCTGGCTTAGTTCTCAACGTGTCAGACATTCGAGGCCAGTAACCAACTGTTTCGATTCGTTTCTACTTCAGAAACTACATCACCTCTACCTTAAATAATACATGAAATAAAGATGAAAATATGGAATTAAAAGCGTTTATATTGTCTATTATCCATATGAGTAGAAAATAAGTCATGACATAAATGTCGACATGTTGCACATGTGCAATAACACCTGGCGACCGTTTCATTGGCTGTTTGTGAAAATCACGTGACATCGGCATGCCAGACTACTTTTACAAACTGAATGGATGAAGATGACCAAGACTATCTCATTGTTACAGTGGAAGATTTCAAATTTACAGAGAGAGAATCGATTTTAAAGCCACGGGAACTTGAAATATTATCTTTTATTCTTCATCTCATATAGTTCATCTTATTTACTGAAGAATTGAATGTTAGTTTGTGTGTTTGCAATGGAAAATGAACGATGTCAAAGCGTCATTCCACGCACATAATAATAGATTCGTGTCATAAAACATGAATTAAAATGGAGTATGCATTCTGTGTAGCGACGTGGTGAACAGAATCAACGAGCCCTTCCCGAATTTTCAAGATTTTTTTTGGTACGAATTTGAATCTCCGAATGAATACTTCATTACGTATTCCTCATAAACATATTTTATATGAAAATGATAACCTCGTCAATACTATGCTTTTATTCGGTCAAAAGTTAATATTCACTTCAACATAAAATAGAACATTTTCCTGCGTATGTGGTTGGATCAGTGGGCGAGGCAAGTCTCGAACTTGAAACGCCGATCTCTGAAATAATAATAACAATCATCATCATTTTTTAATAAACGATTTCTTTCTATTTACTAATATACTGTTTAATTTACGTTAACCTTTTAAGCGAACATATCACAACAACTGCTCTTTTCACATACATTTTTATGTAATTATACTTATTTAACTATCGAAGGAGTGTGATAAAAATATTTTGTCTGTTTGTTGAAGGTGCTGTAGCACGTTGTTTTGCATATTATGTGAAAAGCCGTATCCATAGAAAACGGTTATTCATATTGGGGAAAATGGTGAGACGAATAAAGCGACAGTGGTATGGAACTCTTCAGTGTGAGAGGTAGATTTTAGGCCTCATGCTAAATTGAGAATTTAAACAGCAAGATGGTGGACCATTCCATCATGGTGCCATAATTAAAACTCTCTTCTGAGTGTTCAGATATAGGTTCATCAGTCAGATCACTTGAACTACCTTCGAGCTGTCATTTTAATGTGAACACCTTAAAACACCCTCATGTCTTACTTCAGCTCTACTCATATGCATCGTGATTATTGATTATCGTGATTTTCTGGGACCGACGATCAGCAATTCCGAAAGTAACGTACCATTTTCAAATATGTTTTATTATTCCTTTGATATATTTATAAGGTCTTAAAGGGGCTGTAGCACGTTTTTTGCACACAAAAAAATATTTTAAATTTCCCATTTATAATGATAGTTTATGTCATTTATATTTACTTTAGAGGGTAAAACATCTTATTACACAAACCAATTATCAGTAGAGGTAATAACGGTGTTGCGTATAAAGCAAAAATTGCATGGCGGCCATTTTATTGTGAACACATTTTATTATTTAGAATTACAAAAAGGATTCCCATGGCTTTAATGAACCATGTACACTCATTTGAACTTGAGTTTCCGTAAAGAGAAGGTTGGTGTACTATTGCTGAAATTATTTTTCAAATACATTTCATCGACTTATTTGAGCGAAATAACGTGCTACTGTCCCTTTAATACCTTTTTATACAATAATATGACATACCCTAGTTTGCCATTTAATATATATCTAGAATTACATGTTGAGTAGTGACTCTAGGTAAAGAATGATTTTAGAAATTAATACAATTGCAAAATGGTAATTTTAGCATTAATAACATTCTCTTCACACACTGTAGGTTACTCCCCTCCGACATTCTATCGTAACGAAAAAGTATCCAAGGAGAGTAACTCTGTAGGAAAAGAATGCAGTAATAGCACAAGCAATAAGTTAAGCGTGTCAAGCAGTAATGGCAGTAGTACACATTAGTAAGAGAAGTAGTCGCAGCGACACCGATAGTTGTATGTAGTAGTAATCAATGGTGATAATAGTAGAAGTAATAGTGGTAGCAGTAGAAATAGCAGCAGTAGTAGTAGTAGCAGTAGAAGTAATAGTAATAGTAATATTGGTGGTGGTAGTAGAAGTAGAAGTACTAGTAGTAATAGTAATAGTAGTAGTAGTACTACTAATACTAATAATAGTAGTAGTAATAGTAGTAATAGTGATAGTAGTAGTAGTGCTAGTGGTAGTAGTGGTAGCAGTAATAGTAGCAGTAGTGGTAGCAGTAGAATTAGTGGTGGTAGCAGCAGTAGTACTATTGATAGTAGCATTAGTAATAGTAATAGTAGTTGTAGTAATAGTTGTAGCAATAGTGGTTATAGTAGTAGTAGTAGTAGTAGTAATAGTAGTAATAGTACTGTTTGTAGCAGTAGTAATGATAATAGTAATAGTGGTAGCAGCAACAGCAGCAGCAGTAGTAGTAGTAGTAGTAGCAGTAGTAGTAGTAGTAGTAGCAGCAGTAGTGGCAGTAGAAGTAGTAGTAGTAGTAGTAGTAGTAGTAGTGGTAGTAGTAGTAGTAGTTGATGTAGCAGTAGTGATGGTGGGGGTAGAAGCAGCAGCAGCAGTAGTAGTAGTAGTAACTCTGCATGTTTGAAAGAAACGAGTATGATTGTTTGCCGAATCAGTCAACATTGAACATTAAATAACTTCCCGGTTCTGTCGTATCAATTTGTTTTGTTATTTTTACTGTATGAGTGAAACAATGGGGTGTAAAGTCTCTTTTGTGCCTCAGTTTATTTGGTTTGTCTAGACTTGCTTTAAACTGAACAAGACTTACAGGCTTACTCTTTTTATATACAGTCATGACGCAGTAAGTAGTAGTAGTAATAGTAGTAGTAGTAGTAGTAGTAGTAGTAGTGGTAGCAGTAGTATTAGTCATGGTGGTAGCAGTAGTAGTAGTAAGATTGGTTGCAGTAGTAGTAGTAGAAGTACCAGTAGCAGAAGTAGTAGTAGTAGTAGCAGTAGCAGTAGCAGAAGTAGAAGTAGTAGTAGTAGCAGTAGCAGAAGTAGTAGTAGTAGCAGTAGCAGTAGCAGTAGTAGTAGCAGAAGTAGTAGTAGCAGTAGCAGAAGAAGTAGTAGTAGTAGTAGTAGTAGTAGCAGTAGCAGAAGTCGTAGTAGTAGCAGTAGCAGTAGTAGTAGCAGAAGTAGTAGTAGCAGTAGCAGAAGTAGTAGTAGTAGTAGTAGTAGCAGTAGTAGTAGTAGCAGTAGCAGTAGCAGAAGTAGTATTAGTAGTAGCAGTAGTAGTAGAAGTAGTAGTAGTATTAGTAGTTGTTGTAGTAATAGTGGTAGTAGAAATAGTAATATTAAAAGTAGTTGTTATAGTAACAGTAGTAGTAGTAGTTGTAGTAGTAGCATTAGTAGTAGTAGTAGCAGTAGTAGTAGTTGTAGTAGTAATAGTAATAGTGGCAGTAACAGTAGCAGTAGTAGCAGTAGCAGAAGTAGTAGTAGTAGTAGCAGTAGTAGTAGTAGTAGCAGTAGCAGTAGTTGTAGTAGTAGTAGCAGTAGTAGTAGCAGTAGCACTAGCAGAAGTAGTAGTAGTAGTTGCAGTAGTAGTAGTAGTAGTAGTAGTAGTTGTTGTAGTAGTAGTAGTAGTAGAAGTAGTAGTAGTAGCAGTAGTAGTAGTATTAGAAGAAGTAGTAGTAGTAGTAGTAGTAGAAGCAGTAGTATTAGTAGTGGTAGCAGCAGTAGTAGTAGTGGTAGCAGTAGTAATAGTAGTAGTAGTTGTAGTAATAGTAACAGTAGTTGTTATAGTAACAGTAGTAGTATTAGTAGTAGTAGTATTAGTAGTAGTAGTAGTAGTAGTTGTTGTAGTAGTAATAGTTATAGTGGTAGTAACGGTAGTAGTAGTAGTAGTAGTAGTAGTAGTAGTAGTAGTAGTAGTAGTACCAGTAGCAGTAGTAGTAATAGTAGTAGTAACAGAACTAGTAACAGAAGTAGTAATAGTAGTAGCAGCAGTTGAAGTAGCAGTAGTAACAGCAACATCGGTAGCAGTAGTGTGAACGACAACATATATAATAGTTTAGTTATGTTCTTATCATGAATACTAAGTTAGACTACCCACTCTCTACGGTTATCGTGGACGCTGTAGATCCCCTTGAGAAACCGACTCCTATCCACAACGTAGTTCATCGGAGCGTCCCAGTTATTCACGAAGTCAGTGAATTGACATTGCTGCATCACCTTGCCTGAAATACCCAAGATATACGCATGAGTCACTAAAGTATGTGCGTCATTTAAAGAGATTGTATTCCAAGTTGGAGAACTTGTTTCTTATCTTATTGAAAAAAAAAGTTGAAACCAATATAAAACTAAATTTCAATCATAAACTGTTGACAGTAAAATATGAACGAAAAGACTTAGCTAGTACGGTTCCATTTTTAAAACAAATTAAAGCGGTTGTATGCCAAAACTAAAATTTTGTAGAAAAATTGTCCTTACTAAAAGCTTCTCCCTAAAGTAAAATGCTTACAATTATTCTTCAGTCTGTATTTAGTAAGATAGATGTTTGCAAGTAAGTCACAACAAATCACACATTAATTAAAGACGAAATATGTGTACAAATATTGATTCATCAATAAATAAAAAACGTATTACAAAAAAAAGTCAGATATGTTTGTGAATGACAAATTTCATTGTATATCCAACGTTAAAACAACGTTACCGCGATGATATCTACACATACTTTACACATGTTACACGCATTATTAAAATCAATTTCTTAAAAATTATATCTAACATCAAGTCATTGGGAGGTTATTGTGCAAAATACTTTTTTCGGCATGAAACAAATAGCTATTTTCACTTTCCTTTAATAATTAACAAGATAATTTGTTGCAAATGTATATGATGTCCAAAAGAAAGTTGACAATCCCAAAAACCTGTTTTATTGAAAATGAGGTATTTTCTATATTCAAAGTGAAAACATTATTTAATGTCGCCCACAAAACGAAAACAATCGACAAAACGCACTTTAGTCAATAAACATTATTAAAAAATGGTAAGATTGAAAAACATGCTTTTAAGTCGAGAATCACGAAATGCACGTGCACGAAAGCATATAAAGTAACTGATGAGGCACGTTCAGAACGCAGCAGCAAAAAGCATCAAACAATCACCATTCTTTTGTGACACGACAACTTTTGAAATTTAATTATATTATGCATAAACGGTGAAACTTCATAATGCTATAACATTTCAAAACTGTTCATTATAGTGTTACCGAAATCGGATAAGATATCTGATCTCACCTCGTAAGTCACAGCAGTAGATCTTGAATCGTCGGTCTTCTCTGCGGTTGTCATGGTAACTGTACATGCCACTTATGACGCCATGATGAGGACATTGGAAGAGGAACGTTTCGTCGAATTTGTTAAGCACTGAAACATTTTACAACAATCAATAACAAAATACTGCTGCCAGATGAAGTCGATTTTGAGAGATTTTTTAGCTGATTCAAACGCGTTAATATTGTTTATTTTGTCCGGTAGTTTATTTGTCACGAGTACCATGTGACCCAAGTTAGTGTCCGTCAACTTTGTGGTAGCCTGTTCGGCCGAGATCCACAGTTTCATCGGTCATGTATTTCTGCTTTAATTTCTAAAATTTCTTCTAATGTTACATTTGGGAATGTTTAGTAAACAGACACAATGAAAAAGCATTTTGACATGTTTTATCTCTGGCAGTAATCCATTTACCATTCTATTCCCACGCAGTGTAGTCTGTTGTAAATAAGTTTTAAATTACGTTTGACTAGAAATCGAATCTTTTACCTTTATATCGTCGGTACACTGAGCCGATTGGTCAAAATGGCAATTTTCGGCAACAGTCAGTACTTCACGATAAAATAACACAATTCATAACGTTTAGCATATGTTACCCCAACAAACACAATGGATGTGCCTTTAAGGGAGTTACCTCCATAACAATTATCAACTCACCATGCGCACTGCAACGCCCCAGACCTGGGGTATCCTTGCAACTGAATCCGTACCTCCTGTCTTCGTGGCGATTACTGTGTACACTCCGGATGTTGCTGATGCTCTGGCCAGAAGCACATTTGAATAGGAAGGGTTGGTCAAACTCGTTGACGTAAGACGAACTTACAGCAGGTGCGAGAACGCAAATGAGCAACACCTGTTAACATAAAAGATTGAATTATAAAGAAAATAATTCAGTTTAAATATATCCGATGTGTTGACGGCTCCAGATGTTGCTGATGCTCTGTCCAGTTGGACATTAATTGAAACAGGAAGTATTGCCGAAACAGTGAACGTAAATGAAGCTTGCAACCACTAAAATCACGTACAGGGCGAACAGCTCTAAATATAAACACAGAGTAATACACAGATTACTCAACATATGCCACATTAAGAACGCAATGCCATAGATGAAGCGTGACGTCATAACATTGCTTATGACGTCTCGTGACCATGCCAATGATATTTTTGGGCATTGTATGAACATAATATGATGAAGCCCGATATGAATGCCCTCGCAGGTACATTAGTACAATACTAACATTAACTAGTATTAAGGTAAGGTCTTTGAAGGGCATTTAGAAGTGGAATACATAAGAACATTAAGAATTTCTGGATAACAACTTCTTTAAAGGTGCAGTCCGGCATATTTTCCACTTTTTAACTAGAAGATTTTCCTGCAATTTTCTAACATGGGTTTGTTCATTTATATAATTAAGGCACTTCCACGAAAAATGGAAAAACAATTTCGAGGAGTTTTCGAGAAAATCACCACTAAAATCTGTCATCTTAATTATAGAAACGTTTCCATAAATATGGCGGCTAAACCGGAAATGATTGACTCGCGTGTACACCAATTCCACCACCAACTCCTCACAGTGCAGTAAACAAACGTGTAGCGAAAGAACCGACGACAATCCGACGGAGCCTATAGACAATCGACAGTCATATTAATAAAAGATATACAGTGAGCAACCATCAAAGACACGAATGTTTCCACGTTGCCGTAGGACCAACTTGAAGGACTGTCATATTCTCCCAAACCTCGACGCATGTCACCTGTCACAGTGTCGGAGCACCGGAACTGTAGAGATACGTGACTCGAGAGGTGAGTGGGACGCTTTCCCATTTTGTTATTTGATCGTAATTTGTGGATAATCAAATATATTGAGGTTTTGAAATGTGCACTCAAGCCTCAGGTTTGCAGGAACACGTAAATAGTTTCAAATATAATTTCTTCTGGCCCAAATTCCATTGAACTGAACAACGTCGCCTCATGCGGCTGGCAGTGTTTACTTTCTCTGCCCTAATTTCATTATTAATTAGTATCCGATTAAACATTGCATTTTTTGAAGCAGTAAACAGTCAGGATTAAATTGATATATTGTTTCTGCCGTCACCCAAAACTTGGACTTAAAGTTATTTAGAGACAAGCTACAGCTTTCGACCCATCCCCTAACGTAAAACGTCATTTTGCAGCCGCTTAATGGCGGACGACGCTAGCGCCACCACAAAGGGGAGTAACTGAGAGCGTCGTAACGCACTGCTCCGTGGAGGGGTCTATATGGCCTGTAAGTCTCGTTTACGTTCATTTCCGGTGCCACGCTTCCGGTGACACCCTTGAACTGGTTACAGGAATCGGTTGCGCAACGCAATTACACAGCCGTCAGGCCTTGACGTGTGGACGTTACCCAGTCGAGTTTATTGCGGGAAATTCGTCCCATAAGCTGAACGATAAAACATCGTTATATTAAGTGTATTGAATAATGATACAACTGTTTATTAGAATTAAATTCCGATCCAAGTCGAAAGCAAGGCAATTAGGGTATAATACCAACTAATACATATATAACTTTTGACAGAATATGAATATAACAAATATCATTCTAACCCTGTCACCATGCCAAATGATGTTATTATTAATCTTGTTTTGTTGACAATATGTTATAATTGTATATTAGAACGTGTACCAAACATACTTCAAGATTTTATTAGCATTATTTCGTAAAAACATTATTTAAAAAAACGTTTTATGTTGTCAATAAATCAGAACCATTGATACCATATTTAAACAACTACATGTATATGCCTGTGTGTATTGTGATTTTTAATTTTTTTTAGTTGTATGTTGGTGTCTGATAGTTGTATTTTGATTTTATAAATAATGTTTATAAATTTAGGTTTATAAATTGTAGAATTATAATATTCTTTCATAAAATGGACTCACCCATCATTCTAATTTAAGTGTTCGCAGTTTAGAGAATTTATTTTATTTCAGTAACTGTAATACTAGTACAATTATACTAGCTTTACAAATAAGCATGATGCAAGCTCGATTGGATAGTTAGTTTTATGTGATAAACTTGCAATTTTCTTTTGATTTAGGCCTTAATTTAATATGATTGGAAAAGTTTATTTTTACAGATTTGTAGAAGAATAAGAAATATATTTCAGCATGTATAATAAGCCTTTCTGATGCCATATATGTCAGTTTACCGTTGGTCGTAAAATATTTAATTTGCATCACATCGATTTTTCTATATAAAGAGTCAACATGTTCCAATTGGAAACGTGCATTACCATACTTATCTGTTGCCAGTTTTATTAATTTCAAACAAACATCCATTCTCAAATTCTGTAAATTTATTTTGAGTATTAAAATACTCGAAATACTCATTTCTCTTCAGTCAGCGTATTTTCAAGTGGTACAAAGCAACCAGCACGTATTATAAATTTTAGTGAAAACTGTACTAAAATAATAGAATAAAAGCAGGTACCTTCAAGCGCTGTAATACATAAAATATAACTAAAGATAAATTGGCAAAATAAAATTTAATATTTTCCATTCCTTTTCAAGGTCTAATACATTATTTTATTTTATAATTAATTGATTTGTTTACGAATAAACGTGTGCACACTGCATGGACGACAAAATGATCCAACGGGTAAAATTTAACCTTCATAATGATTTCGATACTCAGTGTCAATGTAAATAGCATCTCGCTGTCCCTACAACCCTGTTTATATGATTCCAAAGTGAATTTGGACCGGTTACAGACCCATTCAGTCACTCATTTAACACGGTGAACGCCATTGAGAAACGTGTGTTTGTCACCAGAAGTGGGTAAATCTCGCCTCTCCAACGAGAGTTACTTACGGGCCCTATACATATTCATAAATATACAAATAAAACTAATTTACGCCTTGTAGACGTTTGAATCTTTAGTAATTGTTAGTTTCAGGTCCCAATTTTCACTCTCTCTGCTCAATTTTATTTGCCAGTCATTCTGTTAATTGAAAGAAAAAAATAATTTTGTAGATTTGTTTAATCTTATTGTATTATGACCGTGAATAAAATCACTGTTTCATATTTTGAATGCAGTAAATTCCTGTAATGTTATTTAAACCATTTTTCATGATTTCATTACTTGTCATTTGGCCTACTTCAACAACAAAAATAGATTATCTACCCCATTTCATATGATACTAAAGTGTACTATCGTTATTATGTTACATTTTTTAGAATTCATCAACTTGAATGTATTTCAGATAGGTTTACATATTGCTAATAGTTGTCCACTGATAACTATACATAAATTTTATAAAATGTGATCAACAAATATTTTATGCTCCTGAATAGACTGTACACCAAGGATGAATATAATGGAGTGAGAGAAAAAATTAGTATATAAATGAACACATAATGTGATTAAAATTGAAATGTCCATGTCCATGTTAATTTTCCTGTTATGCTTATGCTGGAATTATTTTTGAAAAGGAAATAGCCATTAGTTTATTTACACATGCTAACTGTAACCTGATGATTATTGAAGGCAGGCGATTATTTATTTAAAAAAGGGCTTAGACTCAGCAATTATTCAAGGCAGGTGATTATTCAAGGATTAACGGTACCTTGAATGTTTGTTTTTAATTAATTTAATTCATACACAATTCCCTCTTCCTATGCCCTTTGTTTAAAACATAATTACTTCTGTTTGTGTTATATTTTGTCAATGACAAATACCAAATATTATGTTTAGAATAATAAACAGTTCTGAACCATAATTTTGTTGATTGATTAAAATATGAGAAATATGTGTAGTACCAATGGGAAAAAAAGAGAAAGATTTTAAATAGTGATTGAATGTCAAATAAAATAATAGTCAAATTCAATTTCATTTCTTTTTTTTAAAAAAGATTTAATCCATTAATAATGCCATGCTGATTGTTTTTATTTCAGTGTGAAACTGACTACTGCAGATGAGTCTGTGAAAGCAGGAAATTCCAACTGCTTTTCAAAACCAGTGTGTACATGCAGAATGAGAAAAGAATTAAATATCTGCAACAAACCCATCATTCTGTAAGTATTTATTTTTCGGTAATTATTAGAAGGTATGTAGAACTAAAAACTGGAGTAAACAGGTGATAAATTTTACTGATAATTTGAAATATACCATATTTCCTCTCATAAGTGCCGGGTCTCAAATAAGCGCCGGGCCTCTAATAATCGCCGGGGGTCAAGGGTAGTTGAGAAAATAGGCGCCGGGCCTCCAATAAGCGCCGGGTCTAAACCATTAGATTAATGCTTCCTTAGTAAACTTCAATATTCTATTAACATAATAAGCGCCGGGTCTCTAATAAGCGCCTGGGGGTCAAGGAGTGCTGGAAAAATAAGCGCCCGGGCGGAAATACTGTATAGCAATTAGGTTGGGCCTGTGGTTTTAATTTTCACTAACCCAAAATAAAAAAAACACTAGCCCCAGTGCATCATTTAGTATTAAAATTTTAAATTACCAACATAAACCTTTTATGAGATATTTATTAAATCATAATAATGATTCACTCTTTCACATTCAGAGAAATAAATTTGACACTAGTCCTTTGGTCTGAGACTAATATTGTAACCTTGGGCTAACATAAGTTGAGTATTGGTAGCCCTGTGAGCTTGTAAAACTCCTGGATCACTGTGGAGTATTCATACTATGGGTTTTCAATCTTAAAAATAATAAATAAAGCAATTAATACCAGATGAGCTACAGCGTTCTACTTTCACTAGCTAAGCACTAATAGTTATGTGTCCAATAGGAACAATATTGAACAATATTAGATGGCTGTCATCCTGTTCAGTTATACATTCATAATCATTGCATAATATAGATGTGAAATTTTATATTTTTAATACAATATATGTAACTATTTCAGCGATTCAGCCAACAATGTTGGAGATTATCACATTCTCCGAAAATGTAGTGGAAATTGACTATAAACATGTGTGACGATGTCATGACCTGTCAATCAGGGACTGAAGCAGTCAGCAACACGGACTCCACGTGCACTCACCGCCGCTGGGACAAACGACGTGCTTCTCAATTTCATGATGCAATTAACTCTCGTCAAGGTGAAATAGATGACATTGTTATGGGTTTAGAGAATTGTGCAATAGGAAACAATGATGCTGTTACAAATCTTGTCGATGACATTAACAATGTTTTTATTGAAAGTGCGAAGAGTGTTTTTGGTTCAAGACAGCCAAACATTGCAATGTATAATCACAAACGTCGACGACACAAACCTTGGTTTGGACGTGAATGTAAGATCAGTAGAGGAAAATATCACCAGGCAAAATCTATATTCCAAAAACATAAAACTTTCGAAAATAAAAGAAGACTTGTTAATGCAAGTAAGGCTTACAAAAACATTTTGAAGAAATTTCATAATCTCCATAGAGTTAACTTACAGGGCAAACTATCAAAACTACGAAAAGAAGATTCGAAATCATTTTGGAAAATACTCCGAAACGAAAATAAAGATTTGGATCTTCCCACGCTTGAGGACCTTTTTAATTATTTTAAGAAAATAAATAGTGATGTGCCCGATGAAGAACCTGGTGATGTTGCTGATCCGTTAGATATAAATATTGATGATTGTAACTCATTTTTGAACAGCTATATTTCACAGGAAGAAATCCTGAAAGCCATTAGCAATTTAAAAAATGATAAGGCATGTGGCCCTGATAGAGTCATCAATGAATATATTAAAACCACCCAAGACATTATGTTACCTGTTTATGTAAGATTATTCAATAGAATCTTAGACGATGGTATTTATCCAGAGCAGTGGCTCAGTGGAATTATACGCCCTATTTATAAAGGTAAAGGTGACAAACATAATCCAGAAAATTATAGACCAATTAGCCTTTTAAGTTGTTTTGGTAAACTTTTTACAAGTGTTATCAGTAATAGAATTCAAAATTTTATAGAAGATCAAAATATTTTGTCAGAAGCACAGTCCGGTTTTCGTAAAAAATATTCTACTTCTGACCATATATTTACCCTTCAATGTCTTGTAGATTTGTTTAAGTCAAGAAAAAAGAAACTGTTTTGTTGTTTTATTGATTTTAAAAAGGCTTTCGATAGTGTATGGAGGGCAGCATTGTGGAATAAATTGTTTAATCAAGGTATAGATGGCAAATGTCTGAAAATTTTACAATCTATTATAGTGGTATAAAATCATGTGTAAGTGTTTTAAACACTGAATCTGCCTTTTTCCCCTGCCTTGTGGGAGTTAGACAAGGGGAAAATTTATCCCCTGTACTGTTTTCATTGTTTTTAAATGATTTAGAAACATTCTTAATATCCAAAGATTGCCCAAGTGTTAAAATTAACTCTGAATCAATAGATTTCATGTTAGATTTATCTATTAAGTTGTTAGTTCTTTTATATGCCGATGACACTGTCCTTTTAGCTTCCTCAAAAACAAATCTCCAAAAAGCTATTAATCATTTTGAATCATATTGTAATACTTGGAAATTGACAATAAACGTACAAAAAACTAAAATTCTTGTATTTGGTGGAAACAAAACAGATATGAGTAAAGACATTCTTCTTCATGGTACGCCTTTAGAATATGTTAACGATTATAAATATCTTGGTGTTATATTTGATAAGAAATGTAATTTTAAAGTGTCCATTGCAAGTCTTTGTCAACAGGCTACCAAAGCAATGTATTTTGTTTTACGTAAAAGCCAAATCTTTAATTTATCAATACAGTGTCGGCTATATCTTTTTGATGCAATGGTAAAACCTATTTTGTTGTATGGTTGTGAAACATGGGGCTTTGTTAATCTTAATCAAATTGAAAATGTACATATTTGTTTCATGAGAAAATTATTGCCTGTAAAGAAGAGTACGCCACTATATATGCTTTATGGTGAGTTAGGCAGAGTCCCTCTATCTGTTGATGTGAAAACTCGCATGTTAACTTTTTGGTCAAAACTTCTTACCGAAAAAGCTAGTAAAATATCTTTTATTATTTATTCCATTATATATAATATCTATAATACTGGTACTTACAATGTTGCTTGGATTTCATGTATCAAAAATATCCTTAACAACATAGGTTTAAGTTTTGTATGGCTATCCCAATATCCTATTTCATCTTCCTGGCTCAAAGCAACTGCTCATTCTATTCTAACTGATAATGCTAAACAAATCTGGAGGTCAGAAGTAGAAAATTCCAAAAAGGGTGTAGTTTATTCTGTTCTGAAACCTCAATTTGAACTTGAACATTATTTAACGTCCCTTCCTCAATGTCAAGCAATCCCATTACTTCTATTTCGTACATCATGCCACCATTTGCCAATTGAAAAGGGAAGATGGAATAAGATACCTTTATCTGAAAGAAAATGTAAATTGTGTTTAACTGATGATGTTGCAGATGAATTTCATTATATTTTTATTTGTTCATACTTTGCTGAAAAAAGAAGTTTGTACATACCACATGTGTTGTCAAAAAATTCAAACATGCTTAAATTGCAAAAACTGTTCATGTGTAAAAGAATATCTGTATTAAAAAGACTTAGTAAATTTTGTAAAATTATAATGCAAATTGTAAAATCTTCCGGCTAATCACTTATCCGCTATCATTATGTATTATACTGTCATTTTGTACCTCATATGCCGAGGTTATCGGCCTGAGCGTAATAAAGTTCTGTTCTGTTCTGACATTACAACTCTTCGACATTACGGAAACCACTAATGAATTGAAGGCCTTGATTGTTTATTTACATCTTCAATAAAACCTACAGGCCATTGTTTATCTACTTACTCCCCCTCATGTTTGTATTGCAAATCCTCATCATTCTCATGCTTCACCTCCATAATGTTTGTATTACAAATCCCCATTTTATACCATTCTCATGCATGTTAATCTACCTGATTGAGTTTCCTCACCATTGTTTTGTTAGCTATATAAATGTACCATATTTTGTTATTTCCTTACATTCCACCTGATGAAGGAGTGAGTATGTAGTCCGAAACGTCTTGTATTTTCATATTAAAGAAGTTGTTATCCAGAAAATCTTCATGTTCTTAGTATTATGGTAAAATAGCGTAAAATTATATTTTATGCCAAACTTCAGTTTACGTCATAACTGTTCTATTGTGAAGCTCAATGTGGTAAGGAGACATTACGAGATGAAGCTTATCACAAGGTAAATAAACTTACGACACATAGCCATCACTTTTTTATGCCCCCGAATCGGAGATTCCGGGGGTATATTGTTTTTCACCTGTCCGTCCGTCTGTCCGTGTGTTTGTCCACAAAAATTTAACCTTGGACATAACTTTGGATTGCTCAGAGCTAGGGCTTTCATACTTGGCACGTGTATACCTTGTGATCAGACCTTTCAGATGAGGTCATCATATTTGACCTTGTGACCTTGACCTTGCCGCAATTGACATTTTCAGAAAACTTTAACCTTGGCCATAACTTTAGATTGCTCAGAGCTAGGGCTTTCATACTTGGCATGTGCATACCTTGTGATGAGACCTTTCAGATGAGGTAATCATATTTGACCTTGTGACCTTGACCTTGCCGCAATGAACATTTTCAAAAAAACTTTAATCTTGGCCATAACTTTTGATTGTTAAGAGTTACGGCTTTCATACTTGGCATGTATATACCTTGTGATGAGACTTTCAGATGAGGTCATCATATTTGACCTTGTCACCTTGACAGTAAACTTTAACCATGGCCATAACTTTAGATTGCTCAGAGCTAGGGCTTTCATACTTGGCATGTGCATACCTTATATTGTTTTTCACCTGTCCGTCTGTTGGTCCGTCCGTCTGTCCATCTGTCCGTGTGTTTGTCCACAAATACTTAAACCTTGGACATAACTTTGGATTGCTCAGAGCTAGGGCTTTCATACTTGGCATGTGTATACCTTGTGATGAGACCTTTCAGATGAGGTCATCATATTTGACCTTGTGACCTTGACCGTGCCGCAATTGACATTTTCAGAAAACTTTAACCTTGGCCACAACTTTAGATTGCTCAGAGCTAGGGCTTTCTTACTTGGCATGTGCATACCTTTCAGATAAGGTCATCATATTTGACCTTGTGACCTTGACCGTGCCGCAGTGGACAATATTCAGAAAACTTTAACCTTGGCCATAACTTTGGTATATCCGGGGGCACCCGTGTTTAACAAACACATCTTGTTCTACTTTGGGGTTGTTAGGCCACATCATTCGTATATGTCAAATATTGTTCAAGTTTCCCAGTCTGATTGAAATCGACCGTTTTCCGAAGAATAAAAGTTGCAAAATAGAGCTTCTACCGGGATGCGAACTCGCATTGTTTAGAGGTTTCTTCGCAAAACCGTCTGACAATGGCCCGTAGGCACATGTTCTGAGCGTCCAACAAAAACTTTTGGAACCAATAGCTAGGAGCATGTAACTCCAAACAGCCATACTTTCGTCGGTTTCCGTAACAGGAGGAAAGAGAAATGATTCCGAATGCTTTCAAAACTATGATGTGAAATGTCAGCTATTTGACTGGATTTTGTCTAAACCTAACTGGTACAGAACGCGCGCCTATACGGAGTGTTCTCAGACCTTGTGGAGAGGAATCTACAGAACCTGTTCGTATCCCGGGCATTATGCATTATATTGCAAATTTAATTCCTCGGAACAAGGGCGATTTCAATCAGACTGGATAATGTTAAATCAATCGTGGTTAATCAAGTACCCTACATGTATATCTGATGTTCGCTTTAGAAACAATGACTTCATGGAGTTATATAATTATGCTCAAAACTCTATACGATCCTGCCAGGGTGTTATTTCACAAACCAATCTTGTCAAAGGTCAATCCTTTAGCATTGGCTTAAAGTTGTCTTAGAGCTAAGTTTAGTTTGTAGAAAGGCATCCAGATGTCCAAGGATAAAATAAAAATGCAAACAATATTACCGTGAACAGCATCTTCCCTCTTCCAATGGTGTCTCGTATGTTAGGAGGGAACCAACTGATGAATGTGCCTACGTCAGAAATAGCCAGAAAATTTATAGCCAGAAAATCGCCAGATATGACTCATCACTTCCCGGGGTAGGAGGATACACTCGATCGAACCAATCAGAAGTCGTAAAATTATAACCGGATCGTGACGTCATGGCGTCGGTACGTGTGTAGACATGCTTTGAATCACAATACATTTCCGTTTCAAATTTAAGAATAGCATTGAGTACCGACGTGTTGTTGCATTTCAAATAGACTATCATAAAACATGTTCAAGGTAAATATTTTCCTAATAAAATAATAAAACTAGTAGGTGAATTATCAAGTAACACGAGGGAATATATAGGTCATGCATAGCACATTCCTACCTTAGTTTATAACTCCAATGAAACACATGGTAAAGTCCACATAGTGAGCGATGTAAATAAGCTTACACGATAATCACACGCTTTTGTGATTGTTTTGAACCTAAATCAACCACGATAAGCATATAATTTTCAATAAGCATAAGTAACTGAATTTATGATATAACGCCTACCCATATTTTAGCTCATCTGGCCTGAAAGGCCCGATGGGCTTATAGCATGGCATGCTGTCCGGCGTCCGTCCGTCCGTCCGTCTGTAAACTTTTCGCATGTTCATCTTCTTCTCCAGAACCATTTGGTCTAGGGGGCTGAAATTGTGTGTGCAGACTCCTTGGCTAATGGGGATTCTAAATTGTAGCTTTCATGACCCCGTGACCTCAAATGGGGTCACATGGGTCACATCCCCATAAACCTATGGTCATGGGAATTACAGTTTTTTCTAAATATAAGTTGCACTTTTATTGGTTGACGGAAGTATTTACACCAATTTATCAATTGCTTAGCTGTACTATTTTAGGTCAATCACATAGATGATCAATTCTGAACATATCTATTTTAAGTCAGAAGTCAGAAACACATAATAAATAGAAAACCATGTTCAATCCATGTTTCCGAGACTGTATTTACAGTACTAAATTATCTGGGGGAAGCGGCATGCACGAGTTGACCGTGACCGTCGTGACATCATAAATTTGTGACGTCGTTAATTATGACGTAATAACATTCCTATCTTGCAACTGCTCGATTGCCGGTTCACTATTTACTAAAATTTTTCTCATTCTGCGACAATATTTACAATATAATCAAGTTTTTATTCTTATAATTTAAGATTCATTTTGTGAAAAAAATTCAACAATTACATAAAAAAACTTACATTATGGGGTAGGGGTACAATTTCTATTTTACAGTCTAATCTATAAGGTCGTGAACTTGAGTCTAGTTTTTCGATTTTTAGGCATTAAAATGATCTTGGCTTAGAAAAATAATCACCAACTCGGTGCTCGAAATTACGAATTATTTTCCCTCGTGAATTATTATGTCAAACTCCACGCTAAAGCTCGGTGATTTTCAAAATAATTAACACGGATCAGAACCGTATAATTCCTCGCAACTCTTATTATGATTATTCTTATATATAACAGAATTCAAAGAATTTAGAAAGTTTATTTGAGAATCAGTTAGAACGTACATTCTACTTTGGAAGTTTTCTTCTGACACTGCTGCAGTTATTTTGTGTGCCAAAGATGATTTTTAACAAAACCCAATCAGTTCTCCAAAAATGTTGGTAACATCACTGTATGTCATCTGGACGGTGTTGCAATTGTGGAGCGAAAACCAATATACGACTTTGGAAAACGGTATGTAAGCAATATTTTCTAATGGGAATGCATTGGAAATGACCAGTGTTGAACATTTCAGAAATATATCCTGCTCAACTTGTTTGAAGTTATGTAAAACGTCTGGAAGCATCAGTTCTGTCATGGTACCCCAATCCAAGCTCTCACAAAGAGATCACAATTGTCGGGGAAATCTCTGATTCGTCACTCTCTACCCACAGAGGTACATGTATACTCCCTTCAGATCCTAACCTCTGTTCTAGAAGGCCAATGGTCAATGATGATTTTGACATCATTTGTGTGAAAAAGACTTTCTCATTCCCTGTTTGAAAGTCACAATATCAGCAGACGGAATTTAATTCAAGTCACACATACCAAACGTTAATAATGACGTGATGGTATCGAGAAGTACTGATTGTTGCCGAAAATAAACATTTTTATGTTTCAGTATTGTGACGATATAATTGTAAAAGTAGTGATTTCTGTCCGAAAAACGGACAATGAACCGCGACTGACGCGTATCTAACAGTCAAACATAATTTTGGAAACTTATTTGCAATACATAAAAAGACAAATTTGGGTTGCTAATGTTAAATAAGTAAATCGGACGTGTAGTTTAAGTTACTGCACATGTATAATGATTTTTCTCCAGTTTAATTGGAAACTAGTAACTTAATAAATAAAAAACACAATGGATAAACCTGTAACAAAATAACCCAAAATATTTAAGTAAGAGTGTCTATTTACTAAAGAAAAATCAACCATGCACTTACATACTGGAACTTTTAACCATACAGTGATTCCTGTTGGAAGTGCTATCAACCAACTGTATTGGCGGCTATCAAACTGTATGGTAATGGCACATAGGTGGGTGACGTTTTGCTTTCGTGTCAAAAAACTAATGCTCTATATTAACTATGTTAAACACCATCTATAAGTTTAATGATCATATATTTCATATATTATCAGGTTGTATCCGCAAAGTACATACTATGAGAGCATTTCGACATTATATGTGGTGCGCTTAGCGGAGGAGCAAAATCGGCAATGCGTTTTTGATATGAGAAAGATTTCAGAGGGTCATGATTGAATATCGCAGTGAATTTTTCTGTATAAGTATAAGAAGAATTATTTCGCAAATTTGTGGGCGTGAATTATACTCTCACAAATAGAAAACAGGAAAAAGCAGCCCGTGTCAACATAACTATGAACCAATGAACGTGCGAACAGCGAACTATATCCGGTTTGCACTGTATGGGATTGTACACCGTGGGTATACATGTACATCCTCCCCATATCCTGTAGATGAGCCTGGGGCACTTGTGACACTTAAACAAACTTATGTCTGTCTGCATGCCTAAATATGGCGAATTAAACATGTTATCTTTCTCTCTGTGTGTATTACGAGGGAGACACCGTTACTCTAAAACGTTATGTAATTTAAAGACACAAGTGGTAAATTCACTCTTGCGTAGATTAACCGTCACGTCCCCCCCCCCCCCCCCCCCCCCCCCTTCCCTTAGGGTTGATCATGTTAAATAGGTCATATATATCTAACGTCCATGTAAATGGGACGTGTAGTTTTCGTTTCTGCATATGTATAATGATGTTACTCTATTTTAATTGGAAACTAGTAATTATGATATATTTGGTTATTCGGGATGAATATGCAAGCCGAGTAAATTTATTTGCACTGTAAACAGCACATATGGTGTATTGGAACGTTTTAAAGCTTAATCAAATTTTATGAAACACAATGGATGCACCTTTAAAATCATTACCATAAATACGACCTTGTGTTGTAAACATTTCGACATGTTTCAAATAAACAACCTGTATAGATATTGTCTTGATATTTTCCCAAATATATGACGATACACAAGTCAAATGAAACATTTCAAATCTATAGACTGAATGTAACCGAAAACGAAAGAAATTCCATTTGGAATTTGAAGGCGGTCGGTTCACTAGACCAGTACCTTTTTTGGGGATTTGAACTTACTTTCTCAGCGTAAGGCACCGACCGCCAGTACTGAATGTACCAACAGTTTACCAATGGTTACCGTGACCTCGATCAACGTATCGATTGAATGAAAAAAATGTCAACACTACATGTAAATAGAAGAGCATCACTAGCAGTTTGAACGAATGACGATGCGTTTGTTTCACACACTTTTTGAAAATCAAAATTCATTATATATTACTTGTGACATAAAGTTAGACAGTTAGTTTATTAAAGTGTCACGCATAAAACTCATTGTACAATATATAGCACAAAGTAGATATAAATAGATATAAATGGATAGAACTATAAATGCCCAGCCAAATTGACTTATGAGACACATGTAACGTTTTAAAACATACTATCCACAAACTCATGTCATATCGAGCGAGACAATAAACCCCGCGAGACGCAACAAAGACGAATAAGCACACTGCTTAAAACTAGGGACGGGTTGTGTATTGAAAGTGGATTGTGTATTGAAAGCGTGTATTCAGTCGTTACGGTGGCCCATAGGGGACATAAAGTTGTTTTTTTTATAGTTTATTGTATTTCTCTCATCGAAACAACAGAAAACTGTACTGAAAATACGGAAAACCTAGAATTAAACACAATAAACTCAAATTGAAACACGAAAAACTCAAAATGATACACAAAATACTCAAAATGAAACTAGAAAAACTCCGGATCAAATGAAACACGAATTACTAAATATGAAAAGTAAAAAACTGGTTAATGAAATTCTAAGAAACTACCTTCTCTGCCAAAAGGGACATCATAATAAATTTTAAAAGACTTCTTTTCAAATGATATTTTCTCGAAATTGCAAAAGACAAAAAACTAGCTGAGGTGAAAACCCTTTATAATTGTTCAGGTCATTGTAAAAATATGCCAGAGGTTTGTTCGGCCCCGAGATTTGTATGCACCAACTTAGCAGATTATAACGGTCCCACACCTTCATTTCGTACTTCATATATTACGGTTTTCAACTTGTTTTCATCATTATAAAGAGAAACTGATTGGTTCCAATTTTAATCACATACTTTCTTGCACACTTTTGAACCATGTGGTGAAGCTCCACCATGTTACATCATCGCATTAAGTGGACAAGCGATAACGCGATAAAAGTGATAACTCTATCCATTAAGTGCGCATGTTTGAATCGAAGACGAAAATCACATGTCAATTGTCGACCTTTATCTGTTGTAACAGTTTATACTGGACTCCATTCCATAACAGCGAGCGCTTATAATCGCTCATTGATTGCTCAATGCAGCGTACAAGTTGCGCTCAAGTAGCGCTCATTCTCGCTTGAACGACACGGTGCAAATTCGTCGAAGTTACCTTGCTACGTAGCGCTACATTGAGCAATCGCGTTCAAGAGAGGTTTAAAAGTAATCGCTAATTGAGCGATTACTATGAAACCTCTTGAACACGGCCCTGGTTTCATTCAATGTTGTTTTTCATTTGACATGGCTTTTGGATTCACATAACATAAGGATGCTTTTGATAAATGACATGGTGTGTCTAAACCTGAACATAAATACTTCCTTAGATATACTTTGTGTGACTGAGTATAACAGATTTGATTGAGCAAAAAAAAAGTTTATATAAATTTAAATCGGCTCACTCTGATTATTTCTGGTACATATTCATCAACATAATGTAAGATACAAGTTTGGAAATCTATTGCAACAACACTGGTATATTATTTAGCCATTCACTAAAACATCAATGGAAAGAATTAAATAATCTAGCATAATCAAAATACAATTGTGCACATCAAATTGAAGCAGTGTGCGAAAAGATATATATATATATAAAGATATATATATAAAGATAAGATACTATAAGGCTATACCACAATAGAATATTTGTGTGACATCGTGTATTAAAATATGCCACGGAAATAATTCTGAAGGTTCGATTCATGAAAAAACACGTTTTGGGAAAATTTATTAAAAGTGTGAACTCCTTGCATCGTAATGAATCATTAGTTTGATGGTAATAAGATGTACGCCTTCAGTGTATGGAGCTCAGTGTACATTCGAATACGTATTGGAGGTTACCAAATCGTCTCTTTCCAATTGAATCATTTCGAGCCCAAGATTGAATACCTTTTTTCTGCTAATCTCTATTGTAAACTATAAGCATAAGCAAAATGCTGTTATTCTGCTACAATATAATAATCTTATCCACTATCGAATTATATTGACATATTGTTCATTTCTATATTAATATCCACGTTCAACCCTTGCTATAATAGTTGTTATAATTTCACTAAGAACAGCGAACTCTCTGCATGGTCATGACTAATATGATGATAAAAGGATGTACGTCTTCAGTGCATGGAGCTTAGTTTACAATCGGATAAGTATTGGAGGTTAGAAAATCGCCTCCTTAACACTTGAATGGTTCATTCAGCTAATATACATTTAAGAAACTAACTCTGTAACTTGTTTAAAATGTACACTTAATAAGTAAATGAACAACAACTTCAGCACTAGCCAGGGACGGACTGGGTGGGGGTATATTATATTAATTATAAACGTTGGTTTGGTGTGTCTAAACCTGTACGTAAATACACATCTATCTATCTAGTTTACTAGTAGAATAATAGCATTTTACTTATACTCATGGTTTTCAATTAAGACTAGCAGAAAAAGGATTTCAATGTTGGGCCCTAAATTTCAGTAATATTATCTCTATGAATATGCTTTTTGGTTTATGCGGCAAAACCAAGATATTGTCTGCATTTGTTCTTTTAAAACAACCCTTAAACATCCGAATATATAATAGTTTTTAATGTGTTCAAGCCATTTCGCGTCTTCGCTACTACCTATTTTGAAAGACTCTACAATAGTTAACTATCTATCTAAATATGCTATTTTGATGTGTTCAAATATCGAAGTATATAGTATATAGTATGTCGTTAGATTTTGATCCACATACTAACAAACCTCAACTCAGACTCTAACGCTCAATCATGTATCACATATATTCCATTTTAAATGTTATAAATGATATGCATTAACTTTATTCCGAGTGACATACAGACATACAGACAGACAGACAGACAGACAGACAAAATATTTTATTAACGTGTCACATGTTTTGTATGTAATCGGGTACAGTGACAATTTAAAAACATAAAGTAGTATACAAACATCAGGCCATATGGCCAATGAGACACACAAGACAATGATATACAAGTACAAAAGTTGGCGATTGGGGATGGGTATGCAAGTTGAGTAAAATTATAATTGAACTGAAATCAGCACATATCGTATGTTGGCACGTATTAAAACCAAATAAAAGGGTTCTCACCGCGGTGGAAAGGGTTTACACCGCGGTGGAAAGGGTTTGTACCGCGATGGAAAGGGTTTGCACCGCGGTGAGAAGGGTTTGCACCGCGGTGAGAAGGGTTTCCACCGCGGTGGAAAGGGTTTTCACCTGAGCTAGTTTTTTGTCTATTGCTAATACGAGAAAATATAATTTGTAAAGAAGTCTTTTAAAATTTATTTTGATGTCCCTTTGGGCAGAGAAGTTAGTTTCTTAGAATTTCATGAACCAGTTTTTTACTTTTCATTTTTTTTAGTTTTTCGTGTTTCATTTGGAGTTTTTCTAGTTTCATTTTGAGTATTTTGTGTTTCAATTTTAGTTTATCGTGTTTTCTTCTAGGTTTTCCGTATTTTCAGTACAGTTTTCTGTGGTTTCTATGAGAAAAATACAATAAACTATAAAGCTATAAAAAATACTTTATGTCCCCTATGGACCACCGTACTATAATACATGACATACCGGATTACGTAACATACATGGGGAACCAGTGATTTCGTAGGAGGAACCTGTTCGTAGGAGTGGTGATTACGTAGGAGGATCCAGTTCGTAGGAGGATATTTCGGTGAATTCGTAGGAGGATTATTATAATGAAGTTATTTAAGTAATTTATTACGCTTTTGTCATTTTGGAATGGTTTATTAACAGGATATTTCCAATAATATTGCTTAATATACTTTTGGAGTAATTCTTTACAAACACACACACATAGGTGATATAGAGAACATACAGGTTTATACAATGATATATTATGTAAGAATATGACATTATTTAAAAAGAGGTAAATAGCATTTAATATATTTTAATAATTCATAATCACATTTCATTAGATACATAAATTTAGACACTGTTGGATTTACACAGAAATAACTTGTAATTAAATATGTATATAAGCAATCAGGAATGACTAATTAGACAATGATCCACCAGTTACTGTGTTCATTACGTTTACACTAATCTGAGAACAACACTGATTGATGGGCTAATTGTTAATTATTTGTTCATCGTCTGACTGTTTTGACATGAGAGTGTACAGTCAAAGTCAAGCATCTGTCGCACTGGTAACACCGGTCTAACATGATAAAGCACATATAACGCATGAACCACAGTTGATGCAGAATGAATTACTATCTTATTCTTAGTTTACTGAATAAAATAAATTAGTCTTCTCAGATTAAGACAAGGTGTATTTGTATGTAGTGAGATGTTTTGATTGTCAATTGCTCACCTTTTTCATCCTCATCGGCAGCGGCTAATCTTCCAACCGTTGCTTACTTACCAGGTTACTTTATTTATTAAAACAAACAATATAAATCAAAGACTGTCAATCATCCAATATAATCTAATCGAAATTCTCCTACGAAATCTTCTCATCTTCAGCGGCATCTGTATTAATATATAATCGTCAAATCACTGCTCATATAATTGTTAAAATGGATAAAGATCATACTTACCAGATTACTTTATTTATTCAAACAACAAACTCAATATATATTCAAAATAAACATTGCCGATCATCCAACATAATAAAAAAAATACTTCTACGAATCCACCGTTCAATCCTCCTACGAATCAACCGAATTATCCTCCTACGAACCGGATCCTCCTACGAATTTAGTCGCGCGTTTATCAAAATACGGACAGACAGACAGACAAATAATTTATTTAGGTCTCACCTCGAACAATATTGCACAAAATACATAAATATATATACATTTAAGATATTGACGAGCCACCCATTGAGGGTTACGAGAGACACATTAAAATTGGTGTATATACAAAATAAACATTAAGACACATAATATATATCACGAGTTATTATATAAAAAACTCTTTCTTCTTTCTAAAATACGTTTGCAGATTTTGGCCGATAAAAGTTCAATAAAAGGATTGGACAATATAAACGAGACTTTGGCACAGGCGCTTAAACAGTTAAAACTATCACAGATGTTGATACATTTTGATAAAAGAACCGCTCTAAGATCAGCATACACAGGACATTGCAATAACACATGACATTCATCTTCCACACATTGATTACAGTTAAAACACACTCTCTCAGCTAAAGGTAAATTCGTATATCTCTCTGTCTCCACCCGCAGAGGGGCAACACCGCATCTAAACTGTGCCAGGGCACGACGACAGGAAAGGGGGAGAGAACTCTGCAGATAAGACTCGACTCCATAAGAAAACTTAAAAGTGCTACATAACAGTAATTTTTTTCCACCGTATCCATGCTTGCTGTTGGGATTCTCCACGCTCTCTCGCCATTCTTCCTTAAAACTTTGGAATATCCTATTGGTTACCTCGGATGTTATAAAAGCAATATGAAAAGAGTTCCCAATAGGAATAAAATGTTCTAGTTTCATACTGCGCATCTTATTCTGAATACGGAGATTCCAGTTTCGCCGGTTCTGTTCAGCTTTCGCATTGGCCCATTTAAAAACCTTGAAACATAACCTGTCTTGGTTGATTCCACACATCTTCTTGTAGACTCGACATGCACTTTTCCATTGCCGTACAACCGGGGGTACCCAACCCATGTCTCCCGCAACTCCACTGGTAGGCGTAAACTTTCTTACCCCCATAAAAAATCTCATTGCACGGTTATGGACGGTGTTAATTGCTGGAATTGTGTAAGTCCCCCATATAGCAGAACCGTAATGAATAGTTGACCACACCATGGAGTCATACAGCTTAGTAAAAGTCTCAAAACGCATTCCACCTAGGATTTTCCATTTAGATATAAGTAGACCTAGTGCTCTGTTCGCTGAGCTGGCCACGGCTTTGCCCATCCGCATGTAGTTAAGGTGTTCAGTTAAAAGCAGGCCAAGATAGTTGTAACAGTCGGTAATCTCCAGGTCTAAATCGCCACACTTGAAACTGGCCACTGTCCTTCCCACTGCCTGGCGTCTAAAGTGGACAATTTTTTATTTAGTTGGATTGACAGCCATCTTGTTTGTCGCACACCATGAATTCACTCCATCTAAAAGTACATTCAAGTCACTTCCCTTTTCCGGTAACAGTACAATGTCATCAGCATACGCTAATACGCAAATGTGTTTATCCTCGACTGGTAAAATCTAAAATAAGAATGATACGTTTCCAGTTTACATATAGATCAAGTCTATTATTTTCAAGCGCAAAACATTGTGGTTTACTCCCAAATAAACATAAAAATAAACAAACAAAAACAAGAGACAGTTTATGAGTATTTAAAAGAATATAAATATACGTTTTTGGCGTTTATTTATTTACCTTTTATTTCAATTATGTAGTTTTTACAGATACTATATCTGTCATAGTTTGCTGGTATGATCACAAAAAATACATTTAACAGGTAAAATGTCAATAATTTGTATATTAACAGGATCTTTTGAAACATGATAATATAACAATTGTCACATTCAGTTGAAAACACTTGAGAAAAACGAGTTTCATATGGGTTGACATTGTGGCGACTTGTAAAATTGATAAGCCAACACGCCTCGGAAATGTTGCTGGGTGGTACTGTTTTTATACAGAAAAGGAAAAGCCGTTAATATGACGTTAGATTCTATTGACGCGCGTTAATCTAAGGCTTACTTGTCTTTAAAACCAAATTTCATCAGATTGCCGTGATATGAAAATTATGTGTCTTAGTTTTGTAGATTTCCCTAGCGATTGATACACATAAACATAATGTTGTAGTTAAAACACTTACATACCCAATGGCTCTTTAACACTCAGGATGGAGTTAAAACATGGCATGATGGAATGGCCAACCATCTTGCTGTCAACTCTCCAAATTGCATGAAACCAAGCAAACTACTACTCACACTGAAGAGTTCCACAAAATTGTCGCTTTTCATATCGCACCATTTTAAACCAATACGGATAAACATTTTTCTACTGATACGGCTTATTGGGTCTGGTAATGAGATGTTTTACCCTCAATAAGTAATATATTGTTTAAACTTTAATAAAAAAAATATAAAAAAATCATTTTTAAAAATGACACAATGGAGCAAAAAATGTATGCAAATAAACTCGCTGCAGTAACTTTAAATGGAAGTGCATATTTTTATAAACACAATATGTTGTATTGAGTTTTTTTTAATTTATGTAAGCTGACGATATTGACATTGACAGTACCAACTTGTACATTTCCACGTGCATCACGATTAGTTCATGCTTTATGTGAGCTGGATAATATAGACACTTTTTTCTGGCAAGGACACGTGTCTTTTACCCTAATATGTCAAACAAACGAGAACTGAAAATAAAACTAAAATGTTGTCAATGCTGTTTGTGGTTTGATGTAGAGATTGGGTTCAAGTTAGCCGAACCATCGAGCACGTGAAACATGAACATCTCGGCCTCGTGATTCACGTGCGCGAGGGCTCTAACTGGAACACCTCGGTCTCAGTCGGTAACTCCCAAGTTAGCTCAATACAGCCATGCTGTTATATTTTTTAATATGAGACAGCATGGCGTCTTGTGAAATATGAAGATGGCATGCCGTCTTAATTTTTTAACATTTGACACAATGGACTCTCCCTGAATCATTAAGACGGGATACCGTCTAAAACGTTTTATAGACGGCATGCCATCTTTATAAGACAATCATTTTGAGACGGCATACCGTCCCATTGTAACGAGACGGAAAGCCGACATTTCCCTGACTGTTGAACATAGCCATGGTTTTATACAAGATCTTTCTTGCCATTGAGGCCTACCTCGGTTACCCAGTTGTTTATATATGCTCCGTTACTCTCCACTGTAATATATTGGAAAGTAACGGAGCATATATAAAACCATGGGTAACCCGTACCAAAAATAGTCGGAGGGAGGCAACACACGACACAATGTAATGCAATACAATAAAACAGCATTTGTAAGATGATAAAGGGCCAACGGGACGCCAAGTTTAAAGATGAATGATTAGATTTGCATGATATTTATTTGGTTCTAAAATGTACCAAATTACAAAAGGTGCTGGTTTAGGAATATATATGTATAATACTTCCGACGACACTTGCTGTAGATATCATTTTAATGATGACTGGATGCCTCGCAATTCGACTTGTTTACAAGTCTTTTCGTTGAAAATGCTCCACACTGTTGAAAAGACTTGTAAACGAGTCGAATTGCGACGCATCCAGTCATCATTAAAATGATATCTACAGCAAGTGTCGTCTGAAGTATTTTATTTTTATATACATTTACTTCACGTGAGACCTTAAACTTTTTCATATATATATATATATTCAAATGGTAGTTAAAAGAATAACTAACGCCGTTTCCTCCTACATGTTTCAACTTTACAGACTGTAATGTAAACCTCCCTGAGGATAAAGTTGAAACATGTAGGAGGAAATCGGCGTTAGAACTACCATTTGAATAAATACTGACTGTACACTTGAACAAACAATCTATTCTAATTTATTTTCGGTTAAAGTTGATAATTCTCAATAACATAACACAACTTATAACATTGGTCATATATGTGATGGTAGGTAGGTAGGTAGGTGGAATTAAGGGCGACGTTGGGCCAACAAATGGCCTATATGCGCCCGGCATATAAAAGGATTAAAAAGATTAGAAAATAATTATACAAGAGGTTAAAAAAGATTCATATGCAGTCATATTTGCCCGTATTGCATACGTAATCTAAAAGGGCTCTTTGTCACCATACAGCAGGTTTTCTCCAAGAATAGACCTCAGATCGAAGGTACTTGATCTTGATGATACCACCTCTATAAGTTCTTGACGATGGATATTATGTCCCTCGCACTCAATTAAAAAATGAAAAACAGTTTCTGGGTAATTGCCAGCACAATCCTGACACATTGGAGATTTATCCTTGTCTAAAATGTGTTTGTATGCATTTAAGCCACAGTGGCCGAGTCTTAATCGAGTCAAAACGACTTCATCTCTTCTCTTTTGACGACGAATGTTTACATGCTTATTGTCTTTAGGGCATAAGTTGTACATATGTCTGGCATTGGTGCCATGTTCCCAGTCACTTTGCCACATTTGGAAAATTGCTTTATGTATAACAGTGAAGTAATCTTTTGGGATTGGCAAATAGTCCAATACGTTGACTTGTGCTTTTGTTAGAGCAGACTTGGCAAGTTGATCTGCTCTCTCATTACCACTGAGACCCACGTGTGCTGGTACCCATACAATATCACAACTGATATATACGGTATTCAAAAAGGTGTCTAAATAAAATATATCGTATAAAATATCAATTCGTTGGCCTTGCACTCCTGACTGTATAGCTTGAACAGCGGCCAAAGAATCTGTAAAAATTATTGACTCATGGTCATGCTTTTTAACCCAAAGCAGTGCTTTTAAAATTGCTGTTAACTCTGCCGCAAATATAGATAATTGGTCGTGTAGCCTGTAAACATCATATATATCGAGTGAAGGAACAACAAAAGCCGCTCCAACACGCCCAGAAACAGGATCTTTAGAGGCATCTGTATAAATGTCATATATGTGACCTCACCAACATGGTTATGCCCCTTTAATACATTCTTTCCGTACTATAGATGTCTTTGAGAACGCCACTGACATATTAGCTAGTGTTATAACTTTTTCGAATAATACAGTAACTGTTTTGAATCTCAAGGGTAAGGTTGAAATAATGACCGCAGACCGAGTGAATATCTGTGATAACGATTGAGCGCACACGAGATGGTTATCACAGATATACACGAGGTCGATGTCATAATTTCACATACACTACATGGTTATGATTAAGTGAAAACTCCTCTTTTATGAATGTAAATATGATGTAGTTACTTGATATGAACGTTTTGAAATAGTTGCAATGGTGTAATGCTTGACTCAACTCTACTCCAAACATTGCTCTAACTTCATGGTTAACTCTGTGAAATTCACGTGCAAATCGATTCGTGTCCTGGCTTAGTTCTCAACGTGTCAGACATTCGAGGCCAGTAACCAACTGTTTCGATTCGTTTCTACTTCAGAAACTACATCACCTCTACCTTAAATAATACATGAAATAAAGATGAAAATATGGAATTAAAAGCGTTTATATTGTCTATTATCCATATGAGTAGAAAATAAGTCATGACATAAATGTCGACATGTTGCACATGTGCAATAACACCTGGCGACCGTTTCATTGGCTGTTTGTGAAAATCACGTGACATCGGCATGCCAGACTACTTTTACAAACTGAATGGATGAAGATGACCAAGACTATCTCATGGTTACAGTGGAAGATTTCAAATTTACAGAGAGAGAATCGATTTTAAAGCCACGGGAACTTGAAATATTATCTTTTATTCTTCATCTCATATAGTTCATCTTATTTACTGAAGAATTGAATGTTAGTTTGTGTGTTTGCAATGGAAAATGAACGATGTCAAAGCGTCATTCCACGCACATAATAATAGATTCGTGTCATAAAACATGGATTAAAATGGAGTATGCATTCTGTGTAGCGACGTGGTGAACAGAATCAACGAGCCCTTCCCGAATTTTCAAGATTTTTTTTGGTACGAATTTGAATCTCCGAATGAATACTTCATTACGTATTCCTCATAAACATATTTTATATGAAAATGATAACTAACACCTCGTCAATACTATGCTTTTATTCGGTCAAAAGTTAATATTCACTTCAACATAAAATAGAACATTTTCCTGCGTATGTGGTTGGATCAGTGGGCGAGGCAAGTCTCGAACTTGAAACGCCGATCTCTGAAATAATAATAACAATCATCATCATTTTTTAATAAACGATTTCTTTCTATTTACTAATATACTGTTTAATTTACGTTAACCTTTTAAGCGAACATATCACAACAACTGCTCTTTTCACATACATTTTTATGTAATTATACTTATTTAACTATCGAAGGAGTGTGATAAAAATATTTTGTCTGTTTGTTGAAGGTGCTGTAGCACGTTGTTTTGCATATTATGTGAAAAGCCGTATCCATAGAAAACGGTTATTCATATTGGGGAAAATGGTGAGACGAATAAAGCGACAGTGGTATGGAACTCTTCAGTGTGAGAGGTAGATTTTAGGCCTCATGCTAAATTGAGAATTTAAACAGCAAGATGGTGGACCATTCCATCATGGTGCCATAATTAAAACTCTCTTCTGAGTGTTCAGATATAGGTTCATCAGTCAGATCACTTGAACTACCTTCGAGCTGTCATTTTAATGTGAACACCTTAAAACACCCTCATGTCTTACTTCAGCTCTACTCATATGCATCGTGATTATTGATTATCGTGATTTTCTGGGACCGACGATCAGCAATTCCGAAAGTAACGTACCATTTTCAAATATGTTTTATTATTCCTTTGATATATTTATAAGGTCTTAAAGGGGCTGTAGCACGTTTTTTGCACACAAAAAAATATTTTAAATTTCCCATTTATAATGATAGTTTATGTCATTTATATTTACTTTAGAGGGTAAAACATCTTATTACACAAACCAATTATCAGTAGAGGTAATAACGGTGTTGCGTATAAAGCAAAAATTGCATGGCGGCCATTTTATTGTGAACACATTTTATTATTTAGAATTACAAAAAGGATTCCCATGGCTTTAATGAACCATGTACACTCATTTGAACTTGAGTTTCCGTAAAGAGAAGGTTGGTGTACTATTGCTGAAATTATTTTTCAAATACATTTCATCGACTTATTTGAGCGAAATAACGTGCTACTGTCCCTTTAATACCTTTTTATACAATAATATGACATACCCTAGTTTGCCATTTAATATATATCTAGAATTACATGTTGAGTAGTGACTCTAGGTAAAGAATGATTTTAGAAATTAATACAATTGCAAAATGGTAATTTTAGCATTAATAACATTCTCTTCATACACTGTAGGTTAC